>JAYRBW010092426.1:0-21083 GCA_036023295.1 Invenusta paracnida
GATCCGTAATAAAAAAAGGTTGGACATATATATAGAATGGACAAACGACTGGACAAGGGACAAAAAACTTACTCCAAATATTTCTGTTGTCAGCAATTGATAAGAAGCCTTATGGGTTACTTATCTATCTAATTTAAATGTAGACATAATATAAGCATAAGTATAGACGCATTGAGGCACAGAGGCTTCAAGAGTACATGACCGTATTGCTCGCTGTCCAAATGGATCATCAAAAGCAACGACATTTCACGAGCGTGTGCATGGTATGTGTTTTCGTTGTCTGGCACATGTACAGTTTTGGGTAAATCCTGTTTGACATGTCCAACTGATGATAACATGAAATCTCGACAAGTTGTCTTCGTGATAAATGTATCCAATGTAGACACATTCTACTCGTCAATCTTATACGTCGTATATAGGTACATATATACCTGTTAGTTTAGGCGATTAGATATATTAACAAGCGCACTAAAAGTGATTATCACAAATAAATGGAAATGTGTCTCGAAGTAAACTTTTAACGGCGTATAAAATGTGTTATATTTAACTAATAAAATTAATCAAGATGAAATATATATATATATATATTAATATTTATAGTTTTTAAGAGATTATATTATACGAATTCTATTTTTATATGAATAAGTACGCCTGTAAATTCATATATATATTTTTAAATTAGCTGAAAAATCGAAGAAAAATAAATAATTAATAAAAAGAGTTAATTATGTATATGTATAAAAAATCCTATTGGTTAAATAGTTTCATATTAAAAGAAACCTGCATTAAGTTTATTATATAATTTCTCTTATTTAATAAGCTTTGGCAACTGACCATCATGATAATGGTCTTAAATGATTACTTATAGCACATATATAAGGTCTCAAGGATTCAAATTAATCGATGAAGAAGGCAAAATATATAGACTTATATTATTTCCAGATGTTCACAATTTTTCTCGGACTATATAATATAGACAGTTCTATCGAGGAATATGTGAAAAAACCATCCTATATATACATATGAAAAGCATTTCTTGAGTTGAAATATATATTTCTTCCTTTAATATTCCTCTCTTTTCGATGACCTTTATATAATGATTGTCCATATCTACATTAATACACTGACCGCACAGAAAAACTAAGTAAGAATGACACAAATTAGCTGCAGGTGCAGGCCATCTTATTAAACATTATTAAACCGAGTATTATAGTTCTTGAGTGACCCAGCGAAACATTAGGTTTGAATTATATATTTTTTCTATTAATACCTACAGTATAAGTATATGACAAAGTGACCACATGTTGATTCATAAAAAGGTATCAAATAATCAATATACACAATAAAATGAAATGTTTGAGGAAATTTTTGTAATTTAAGAATGATTGGTTAAAATGTAATAGACTTTTTTTAGATATATACCTTATATATAGATTGTGTTAGACAATATTTATTATGCAACTATATATATGTCGCCTAAAACGAAATGTTACTCTCCTCCCTCCCTTTTTTCACTTTCGAGACCATATGCGCCGAAAGTTTTGTCCATGACCATTGCACATTTACGTGTAGTTATAATACTAACACTTTCTCAGTAGTATACAAACATAATATTATAGGCATAGTATATGTACACACATATATATATGTACCTCAGTCGTTCCTAAAGAATACATTATATACACACCTTCTGTTAATACTGAAATGGACTCGACCATCGCCCATATGTTCCGGGTGTAGATTACACCAATCTTTATAGCGTAAACAAACAGTTTAGTTGCTGATGAAAACAACAAACAAGTTGGGGATATATTCTATATACCAAATCACACATTATACATATATGCCTGGAGTTTTATATACATATATATTAATACCTAAAAATGTGTACGTCACGATCATGTAGTAATAATCGCATCACTCATTGTATATATAGACATATATATATTATACACATGACACTGTGATTTCCTCCGCCCAGTTGCATGTTGAAGGCACTATTTTGCTCGCATGGATATTTATGTATATATCACTCTGGAATCATTGCAGAAGTTCCTTCTCGTTTCATTGATAATTTCATGGAAGAAAGTTTGAATCATACATGGTTACTCGTATATTACCTGTATAAGTTGCGTAAATAATAAAGAAGAGCAAATACTGGAGCATATTATATAGTATGCATAGGCACTGAGGCGGTCAACTTTTTAAACACCTCACGCTGCCTTTCAATGACGACGATGGTGATGATCAGATGCTTATCATGATAAAAATGGACATACATGATGTATTTGGGAGGAAAGGGAGGAAGGGGTCCTCCGAGGGAAAGGAACCAACCTCCCACTGAAGTTGTATACATGCCTAGCTGCACCTCCCGTGCAAGGTGACGATTTGTTTATCCCCCCTTTACTGCCGCTGGGCAAATTTGCACTGTCCCTCTTGACGTATACGATATATACTTCCTCGATATAGCTGGCCAGGTGATGCAGTGTCGAGTCCCTTCCTTCTAATCTTCGATTCCACACACCCCTTCCCCCTCTCCCCCCATATCGATGGCCAAGAAGACTGGACACCCGTTGATTTCAAAATGTCCGGCACACGTACCCGCAGACTCCTCAAATATACCCAAACCAGTGTGCATTAGAGGTGCTTTGTAGAAAGAGGTAACGGTTATTTGCGCCCCATGCGCCCCGCAATTATCTGTCGCTTATATCGACAGTAGCCATACGGACGCACCGCAGTTTTTTTTACATCGTCGGGATATATTGATATCTTCATGTAAAATGTCAATCGTACTCTCTGTATATATACATATACGTCGTATCATATACGTAAATCCCACTGGTACAATCTTGTAGTACTTAATATATCTGTACATATGTACATATAATAGACACGAATATAATAAGGTATATATAGAGAGAGAGAAAGTGAAAAAGTAGTGAAAAAATCACTTAAAATTTGCTACTAAATTACTCTACATTTCAATAAATAGCATGATTACAAGGTTACAACTGTTCGACTTTCGCAATTAATACTAAGGAATTTAAAAACTATATATTTTGAATCACACTATTTAGGAATTTCTATAAGTCATGCAATTTGCTTACAGAATAAATGAATTTGTGACTCACAAATTTGAGTTTTCCTTATTAGAATGTTTTTTATAAAGACGAAAACTTTTGTGTTAATGCATGTGACCATTCTGTTTTTTCTCCTTTTTTCGTTTCTTGATGGTATACGCATATATATAGTCTGTTTGACTTTACTTGCGTGTACTATATATATATATATATAGAAGCACAAGATGGTTTTCTTATAGGGTCCTTACGGTCAAGATATTACAAATTAAAAGTCACTCATCCCTAACTGCAGGACATCAAACGCATGTGTAATTATGAGTCTGGGTTGACTACACAATTATAAATTTATGGTTCTGTAGCCACACATATATATAAGGAATGGTATACTGAAGCAGACGCATATACTTTGTTTAGCCATATCGATGGCATATATAAATAAGATGGATAAATTCTATTTTTTAGTGAAGTTTCATATCAAAAGAAATATATAAAAGATTTTATTTCAATTTTGTTGGACTTCTTAAAATTTGCGAACAATACCGAATATAATACGATATAATAACTACTATATAGGTAAATATGTAGACTAGAGACAATATTGAGAAAAATGCAAAAAAATACTTGACAAGTAATTTAAATGATTTAAAGTTAAGAAAGAATTTTAACTATATTTTAGCTATTTTTTTCGGCAAGAGTTAAATTAATTATAAGGTGAATTTGAGTCAAATGCAGATTAGACACCTCGGATATAGGGCACCCATAGCCTACTAATTATCACGTACCGCTTTAAACTAAAATAATAACGCCAAACTATAATGCTCTTAGAATTATTTCCTGATTTAAGTGGCGGGTTATCAATTTTCAAATATATGTTTTCAAGGCGATTCTTGAAATAATTATAATACTGCAATGTGAAGTATAATTCTTCATGATGCTATCACCGCATATAATGGAAGTATTTAGAAATAATTTGGAAACAAATTATCCATAACTAGAAATAAAGCAAAGACGCGAATTTCAAAATTTAATTCTATATACGCGTGATGTTAAGAAAATAAGAGCTCCGTTAAAGAAAAGTGACACTGAATACATTTTTATGCCTCTATATAAGCGAAACAGAAAAAAAAATAATTATACAAAAAGTATTTCATATATGTGCCGAAAGCAACTGACAAAGCTAAGATGGTCTATATTAGATATGTTATGTTGATGCGCGTATAATATGTCTTTGAAGCCGCCTCTATCTCTTTCTTTCCGACACCTCTTAGTCTAATTCCTCTCCCTAATCAAAACCGATATATATATATATATATATACTCAAAGATGTATTATACATGCATATAAAAGATGGTATCATGTTCTGTTAGTATACATATTTTACGTGTTTTTATGCCTATACATTTTTGTAAAAAAATGTTGTGTTAAAAATTAAAACTTTGTTAAATTTTAGAACATTATGTCATATAATACACATATATACATATATTACGTGAAATTGGGAGCCCTAAACATTTACATAGTATAAGCGAAAATAAAGTCCATTAATGTCTGAAAACGGAGCTAAATTGGTATAATTTCTGTCCACAGGTGATTCTCAACCTATATTACATAAACTCAAAAAAAGATGTGGACACGTTTGTTTCCGTTTTATTATCTTAATATTATACTTGTAGTTCCATTTACAAGGACCTCGTAGAGACATTATATATATAATTTAAAACACTTGAAATTAAATCAAACACCTTGGTGTTATATCTCAATTTCAAATAATTTCTTGAAGAGTTTATAGTTATATATATTTAGAGAGAGCGGGTCCCAAATCAAAGCAGTTACCTATAATAAGATCACTTATTTATAAAAAGGACCTCTATATAAGAGATGAAATTATTGCCCTATATGTATACGAATTTGTGCAATAAAAGGGATTATGAGCAATTTAAGTAAATTTATGTAAACCAACTTGTTTATATAAGAGTATATTATACATATATGCATTTCAGCACCGTTTATGAAATAAAATAGACCGCTTGTATTTTTCCCTTGCAGAAGAAACGCGTGTCCAGTGTCCCAAATCCGGGTCGTATCTTAGTGACCTTAGAGCTGTTTCATTTTATATCTGCGCCGATACATTTTGAATATTATGAGACACATGCTCTCCTGCAAGAAATAGTTATGTCTATAGGCCACGCAAAAACGAATCAATGTCTTCGGCACTTCACTATTTTTAAATTGGAAATCAAAAATTAATTTCTATATACGGGAAGGCCAGGCATAAAACGATTTTACATCTTCGCTAATAGGTGTGTACATACATATTATTCTTTCATATACAGAATTGAGTAATCAAATAAATTTCCAAATAAAGGCGTTGATATAGCCCTTTAAAATTGTAAATGTTATAAACTTGCAATCAAATTTTTACTCTGGTATTTATATATATATATATATTAAACCCAACACGGAATGTATGCCACATAAATATATAGACTGTGCAGCATATAAATATGAAGATTTAGCTATGGCAATTATAAGTTCGAAGGTCTAGCTCGGCCATCCGATTCACTGATTTAGTCCGACAGTTTGGACAATCAGTCGTCTGCGTTTCTACAAACGCCACATTGAAAATAGTTCTGTCTCCTGCTGCACGACCACATAACAAATATATAACAAAAAGACGAAACAAACGAAAGGAGTGGAATTCCCGTTTTTTACAAGGAATAAGTTTTTTTCTCTCCATATATTCATTCTCCTGAAATATTCAGAGGTATCGCTCGATGCTCTTCTCAATATAGTTTCGCTCACTCACAAAATCCTGTCAATCAATCTTTGCGTTTTACCTCTCCTCCTATTTCTATATATTATGCTCCTTCTTCTTAACTTCTTAAAGTTCGTTCCCACTATGGCAGTCCGGTTTTATTTTGATATCAACATAAGACCAGTCCATCAGGCTTTTTGCCAAGCGGGATGCTAGGGGCAGTATAATATGACCTTCGTATTTTGCTGACACAGCTACACCTCAAGAAACAGAAAGTTATATTCTAAAACCCAGAAAGTCATTTCACAATATATTTGTCGATTTATGTGTGCCAAAAACTGAAGATTTTTCTTCGAGTTTAGAATTAGGGAAATTATATAATCATGTTCATACTGAAGCATCTATAAATTTTAAAATAATAGACTATATACAACAACAAAAAAATAACTGTGGAAAGCATTATATTATTAGCTTTAGAATAGGTTGAAGCAATATTTGTAAAGAAATAAATCTGGCTGATGAATAATTTATTGCTCTATTATAGCATTGGGGATTTAGAGCTAACTTAATCTCAGCAATAATTCCTGAACACCAACAGTATATTGGGACCAGTAACATTAATCGTCACCGTAATCCAGGCTATAAGCCACACATGGGCGCTGTTAGTGGATTAATAAGACAAGAGTATAACAAATTGGCGTCGAAAACGTTATGCATTGGAAGAGTGTGGGAAAAACGTTAACTCCTATATCATTTCTCAACACTTGTATGGGTGCGTGTGTTTGCTTAGATCCTGCCTAGATATTCTTTAGGTATCACTTACTTATATAGTATCATGTGCATGGGTATATAAAACTGAAAATTATTCGCTAGAATTATAGGATTTTACACAATAGATCTGCATCTCTATAGTTGTAGGTACATATATATATATATATAAGTGACGACGTCAACCAAGAAAATCCCTATAGCTGAATCTTTTATAGGAAACGGACCAGTTGATAAATGAGGTCGAGTGCGCGGCAGTCAATTCGCTAATTGCGTCCACTTTCAGAATAAAATACTTTCTTGTATATGAAGGAGCTATACATATGCATGGTTAAAGCAGCACTATTATTTGGAGTATTATATGCTGGTGGTTTGGCAATTTTTTCTGATTTTCGAGACATTTCCGTGTAAAATCAGGAGGGTATTTAGATATGTACAATTGACAATATATCATGTATGACACAAGACGAATGACCCCGCGGGCAGGTATATCGATTTATTTTGACCTCAAGGGCTCTCTGATTGCAAGAATATATACGCCATAGAAAAGGGTCATATAGGGGGAATATATAATGCTGAATGAAACAGTTTATCACAGAGAAATACTGTATTTTGCGCAAATGTTAATATATATAGAGCCAATTATTGAAAAGTCATATATTATAAATATACAAACTATAATGAATTGACTGTAGCATGTGCATATATTTGATAATTTACATTGTTATTTCATATTATTCTTGAATGTTCGTAAGATTAAGAATTTTTTAGCTTAATGTTTTCTTATTTAAATACATTTCTTTAAAATTGATAAACGAATTATTTAATCTGTTTTAAATTCTATATATATATATACATATATATAAGTTACAACGTCTTTATATATCGAAATACTTTAATTGATGGTTATGCTATTATTTAAAGCTTAAAAATATAAAAAGCCGTGACAAAGTATTTCTATATAACCACTAAGAATGTCTGAAAACTACAATTCGTACGAGGAGAAATATTTTACTGTATTATATGCACACTAAAATGTATTTGTATACTGAATTTCGCACTGTTGAGTTAAAAACTGCGAATATCGGGTGTATATATCTTATATAAGTTAAATTGACCCCAAAGTATTGCATTTTTCACTCAACTTTTATATCGTCCTCAAATCCGGATTTAAGACTAAAATGGACTCGATATGCAGTAAAGTTTAGTTAAGTAAAAAGATTCTATATGGCACAAAGTTTAGGCTTGTTAGTGGCTGTATCGTCCACACACCTATAATATAACATTATACCTTGGCCATCAAAATGTATCAATTTTTATCGAAAAGTTCTTCTAAATTTGAAGTATTATTCACATAAAAACATCAAGATCCACAGATGAGGTTGCAAAATTTCAACAACCTTTGTGAAGGCATTGTGCAATCAACGTTAATACCTATACACTATATATACGTTGATTATATGAAATGGGTCTATATATATGATACTTTATTTGGATATATGTTATAACGGATAATCCTAGCCTCGCAATTGAAAAGATGTATGAGGACTCTATAATAAATAAAATATTATAACAATAGTTTTCTATATTGTTATATTAGTGATATAACATTGAAACCAGTTTTATTTTTTTATTCAAAAATACTTTATAATAGTATGCAATTTTCTAAATAAATAAAAAAAACACGAAATTAAAATTGTGTAAAATACAGTTAAAAATGTATCGTCATAATAAAAAAAAACATTTTTCAGTTTGTGCAATAAATTATAATTCAAGGAATAATTATACCTATCATTATTACGCATACACACATATTTAAGGCAGAAAATGTATCGATTTAAATCGTCCTGAAAAATTAGGGTATTGGTACATAAAGTAAAAATGTGGGAAATAACTTTATAGGATTTCTCATTGGTAATTCATTTAATAGATATGCCGTCGATTGGCTGTTACTTAACTTTATATTATATGCATGTTTAATGAGTATTTTCTAAGCTTACATTAATTTGTATACAGAGATAAATTATAATATTGCAATACTATATATCATTTTTCAAAAAAAGATGTGTTTATAGAATAGTCAGAGACGAAAATAAAAATTCGAAATGAAATTATCTCAATTGCTTAATGATTTCAAAGAAAGAAATAATAATAAAATTAAACGGAAATAAAGGATCCCAAAACTATAAAAAATAAGCAGATGCACATAAATTAGACCTTTAATTTTTATAACCAGGAAGGAGGAGCGACTTTCAGCAAAGTATTATAATGGATGCATGATAATATACAGATGGAGGTTGCCCACCCATTTCTTAGCAGGGGGCTGGGATACAAAGCATCATGGTCTACATTCTATATACCTATATGAATACGTTTTATGCTGTGTAACAACTACCAAACTATAACTTACTCGATCATGAGACCAACCACAGACCGTATATATAAAGGGTTAGTGGTTACCCAATACTCGAGTATATGTATAAAATCGCCCGCCCCTCTCAAGCCAACGAATGTACGCATGAGACACGGTGCGACCCCCACTCGAAATATAAAGCTGCCTCTGGGATCACTACAAGTCTGACCCCAGCGACCCGCGGTGGTTATTTCCCAATATTCGAGTCGCCCCGAATCTAATCTTCGTGATAGAGAGCGCTTCAGCCGGAACGACCCGAATGACCTCTACGCTTGATTCATGACGCGAACTCTATCTACGTGGGCTACGAACAAGGAGCCTTCTATATATGTATATATACGGCGCTTAGAGAGAATTAACCGACTGGAGGAAAGATGCTCCTAGTTTCTTACCAAATCTCTAACACCACGTCCACCCATCTAGGCAGAATATGGGCTTTCTTTTTTGTGAAAAATTATTTAATGAAGGATATTGCGAAGTGTCACGATTGACAGAAAATAGATGGAAAAAATAACCGATTTGTTGGGAGAGAGAGACAATGGTCATTCAAAATTCTTAAGATTTGAAAAATATAAATACAAAAATTTGGAGTTACGTAATTTACCGATGCACAAGTTATTTAACAATTTATAATTATATCGAAAAATATGTCTTTGAAAGGAAAAAAATTAAAGGCACAAACAACTCACCAGAATCATCCAGGTTGTTCCGATGTTGCGGTTTCTCTTGTTTCCTTCGGGACATCCTGGTGGTCAATCTTTTGAAGAAGTTGTTTGACAAGATTATAGAGTCCTTCTTGGTGTCAGAAATGAAGTCGACGTTGAGAGCGCAATGTCTAAAACTGCTAGAAGGACGGACGCGCGATAGTTTATTCAATCTCGCGCCTTGTGTGTGTTGCGCAGCGGTGGCGGAAAAGTTAAAACTACTGACAGCAGACACGGCTAGTGGACATTGTCCGTTAGACGCAGAACGATAAAGTTGGTTTCGGGAGTGGAGAGCGAAGATTCTTCACTGCGCGCGCGTACGGCCAGTTGAGTCGGCTGAGAGCACTGAGACTAGAAGTGGATTTCGGCGCTCAGGGTAGTATAGTAATAGACTAAACTAGTCGGTTGTGTTCCAAGCGACTATCTCACTGACTAACCAACCAACTAACCAGCGGAGAGAAGAGAGGCAGTAATAAGGGGGGGGGGGATAGCAGGCTAGGATCGTGTCCCTTCTTTGGTCGGCGATTCGTGTCACAGAAGCGCGGCGACATCTCTTGCCTAGTCAAACACAACCAGACACACCTACAGTCAGAGGTGGGTGGAGAGCGAAGGACAGCTTCGGCAATTCTCATTGGTCCATCGATTGTAGCCGGTGGTTGACGGAGCGCTGACGCTTCGCTCGCGTCGCTGGCCACTGTCTTGCTGTCGACACACTGCTGCCATTCCATAGCGCGTCCGCGTCCACCAATGTTAGTCATTGATTCCCTCAACTAGCCGCGCCTGATGAATGCACGCTATCACGAACTTACAAGATATTGTGAAAATATTCAACTGTATTGCGCAGACTACTCAACAAACCTCGATAGCAGTATAACTAAAAAATAAACAATTTAATGTAAAATATAAAATGTAATGAAATTTAGTAAATTTATCAATCCCTTTAATTCTTCTAATTTCAACAAATAAATGGAAAAATATCTTAATTTAATTTATTTATTGTACTACCCGTTTTTAATTCCTGTTTAGTATATTCAGTTTAAAGAACAAATTAATTAAATGTGATAAGTACTTGAACAATTAGCAGAATTAAGTTTTAGGTGTTTGTTAACACAAAAATTTCATTTAAACAACCCTAATAGAATATTAATTTGTATAGCAATAAATTTGATCTATTATTAAAACACATATCTATATAGTTATAATAACACATCAATTATAAAAGCAAAGCACAGATTAATTTAGATGGTTAGCCATTTCACATCCATTAACCATTTCACATTCTTTGAACAGAAATCGAATTTAATTAGTTAATTGTATGAAAAAACATCTAAAAAGAAGAACATGGATCTAAACTAAACTTTGGGGTCATTATTTTTTTCCTTTAAAACTAATCCTTGATGTTTTGACATCAGCTAATCGCTATGAAAGATATGGGATATAAGAAACATATAATACGTATATATTCATTTAATTTTATTCTAATTTAGAAAATGGAACTTCACTATTTTTTCGGTGATGATACGATCAATGTCCATAAACGTTTTAAGTCGTATTGACGGGACACATAGAAAAAGATAAAGGAAGGGTAAAAAATTACCGGACTTAAATCTGTCAGTATTATAGCCGAGGCTATAAGAGTAACAACAATGTCTCTTTAATGTGTCATTTATAACTCAGTATTATGTCGACTATCTAAACAGATAAATCACATCGAAAAAGACTCATGGATTATTATAAACAACAGTCACATATAAAAGATAACTTAGGATATAGGTATATATATGTACAATATGTTTCTTTCAGTTTAATTCTGTTATACAGTACAACAATATATGCAGTGAAAAATATATTATCCTCAATAGCCGAAGATCAGCGCTGAATACTGTAACACTCGCATCAAATAAACAGAGGACGAAAATCGAGCTGTTGATTTAGACCTGTATATATGGCAGTTGTTATTACAATAATATACCTGGCGCATACACATGGCTATAGTCTATAGTACACTATATACTGTACAATATTTGACAATAAAAAAGCGAGATATTTGACCAAAAATTCTAGAACAAATACTGACATGAGTAAAGCAGCGCAGGGACGTTGAAAATATTTAATTCCGCAATCGGTTGATATATAAATTCTTTTAAAAAGTATTTCTGGAACGCGTTTTTAAGTTTGTTTTAGAATTTCTGCTACTCATGCATATATAGCTTAAAGTAAACACAAATACCCTATATACAGGTAAAGTTTATGGTTAGTTAAGTATATACCTTAGAATGAATGTCAACAGGGCAAGGGACGAATTTTAGAATTATTATTTGTAGGAGAATTATATGCAGTCGTATAATATAGTATAAAATGGTATATATATATGTTATAACAACTTGTAATGGATATTGTTTGCGGTTTGCTTGCTTCTAGCCAAATACATGTGACAATAATTGTTTAACAGAATATATAGATACTTTATGATCTATAAAATATAAGTATAGGAAGAAAACGCGAAAATGTCTCTGAATTTTTATATTTGTACAATTATAACGAACGCGTGTCCCATACGATGCTAACTATTTGTATATGCCAAACCTGGGGGCCTTATATTTTCAGAAATTTTAAGTATAATAAAAGATTCCGGAAAACATATTAAGTATAGGCGAATATATTAAAATACAGATCCACCGCATATTATTAGCATGATGCAAAACATTCAAATATAAAATTATTTTGGTTATGGAATTCAGTCGCTGTATATATATAATAAAAATATGATGAGATTTTTATTATTATATTGACTAGTCTATGTATATACCACTAATTTATGCATAAAACTAATTAAATGTAGAAAGAAAAGTCCCATCATGGATTACAGTTATTATAGTCTGCATGAATAATGCTATATCGTTTTGAATGTTAAACATTTCTGTATAATAATATATAATCCTAATAAGTATAAGTCTGGATTGTAAGATTGTAAAAATACTCGGCAAGATGGACTTTTTAAAATGAAAAAATGGGTTATTTCATTACAATTAATTCCTTTAAATACTAACCATATATATCATGTGAGCAACTTACGATATTGTAATACTTTGAAAAATACACACATCTGTCAATATTGTTATAAAATTTCAGTAATATTTTAAATGAATGTAAAAATAAGCTTTGCATAAGTCATATTTAGTATATATAGCATCAAAATACTAAAATTAAAGATCATTTCTAAAAATAAAGCTACTATTTGTAAGAATATTACTATATATAGATTTTTTTCAAGTTTTATTTTAACATCCTTTAAATAATAACCACATTTTGTATACAAATTAAAATTAATTTTCATAATAATACAAAGGAAAATATTTAACAACTACCGCATTAATATATATATATATTCTAAGTTATTTGCAGTTGGTTGCACACTACACAAGTCTTTTCAGAAGGAGATAAATAAAATGAATAATATATATATTAAATTACATAATATAGATTGTTGAATCGCACAAAGATATAGACTACGCCCTCAATGAATATGTATATATATGAATATATCTTTATGAGGTACAAATTACATGTACATATAATATCATTAAGATGCTAGGCATGATATTATGATATATAATAAATTAATCCAAAGATTGTCTATTTCTTTATTTATCGGAAGGACAGAGAAGAAATTAGAATAACATAATTAAGTATCCAATGTTTGTATATACACACTTGACAAACTTTATACAGTTAGAGAACGAACTGTTCTACCAAATTTGATTTCTATAATATATTTGACAGAGAATTTGAGGAGTTCTTTGGTATTATACTTCACAGACAAAAGTTGATGAAATACTTCTATTTTGCCACTTTATATAATGACTGTAAAACCCTGTTAATTAACAAATCTAAAATGAAATCTACTGTGTCCTCAAAAATAAAACATTTACCCATGTATATCGTCGTTAATACCGGCTGAGCATGTGACTATAATCGTCATGGGGTATTTCTTTATCTGTCACGAGTCCCATTTGGTAACTGCGCGGAGATAACTTTTACAAAAATCATTTATCATATATAATTGCATATATATATAGTGAAATATTATAACAGTTTCTAAATATTGAAGTATATCTACTTAAGTCAATATATACATATAATATAAAGTTGAAGGATAAAAAAATAGATAAACGAATGAATATATCATAAAAATGTATTGTTATTCTAAATTTATGACATGTGCATGTGTAATTCAATATTGGAAAAATACATTAGAGATAATTATTGTTTCCACATCTATAATAGCCACAATTTATCTTTTATATGCATATATGGACCCCTAACATGGCTTACAAATAAGCTAACAAATGCCTTTAATTTTTGTTTTGTAATTGTGTTATAAATTAGTATAGTAATTTAAGGTGCATATATTATATAAGTTGTAATTAGAAGGCAATTATATCATTCAAATTTGTCACATTGAGAAGAAATGACGATTTAATTGTGCCTATATATTTGATGATGTACCTATAGGAAATGAAAATATGTTTTATGTAAGTTTTTGACGACTCTCCCAAAATATATGTCTTATAAACATAGAACAGGATAAAAATATACATTACATGAAAGTATCACTATATAATAACAAGAATCACGTGTCACATATATATATATATACGCACAGGTGTATAACATTGCATATATAGAAGAATATGCATTTCAGTAATTTAATATTATCCAACCACAATTGACTAACGTAAATATTGATTGATTTAATTGATTCAACAATCAATCAATGATGTTAAATTTCAATAAAGTGTTTTAAACAAAATTAGGAAGGCACAGAATTTGTTAATGAATTGGTATTTACTAGTGACGCATTACTTACTCGTTAATTTGTAATACATTTTTATTAATTGAATTAAACTATTAAAGTCTAAATTTTAAACCAGCAATTAAATATACCCTTTTAGTATATTTAACACAATTTAAAAAACATTATACTTATTATTAATAAGAATTTAGCAATTAGTCAATGCATTTAGTGAACTCGTGTTAGACGATAGTATTTATATAATGCAAAACATCACGTACGAATATATAAAACTCATAATATTGCAGGAAAATATTGCATTTCGCAAATCAGTTGGAATTGTTATTCGAGTGGTCTAACACGGCTGATACGATCAAAAACCGAGATTTATCCAAATGGTCAGCTTAAAATTTCGATACACACAAAACTTAAACAAATCTGCAGTGATTACATAATTTTCAGTCTATATAATGTAATATGTATAGTTAAGCACACATTATAGTTTACGAAGCAAATCTAGTTCGTATATAGTTTCTATCTGCAGGCATAAAGTGGGCAACTTTTATTGACGTGCAGTAATCAATCTAAACTGGTCTGATGTAAAGAGAGGAAGTCAAGGAGATTTATGGAACAGAAGATATGTGGTCAAGCATTTTATTCGGATGTGTTATCAGTAACGCCCCATCAATGCGGGTATCTTTCTTCTGTGCAATTTGCGTCAATGGAATGGCCCAAAAGAGCTCTCGAATCAACTCAATTCTCAGTCTTATTGTACTCCAAATTAGACAACAGAGTCGCAACTTCTTCCTCCTGGACAAGGCGTATACACTAAACTGCTCAGGCTGTTCTCCGGTTAAGTGGAATTTCATTTGACCTCGATGGGGTTAATGGAACCATTTTGGATCGGAAGTGAAGGGAATGGATCTTTGCGTTAAGGAAGAGGCATGACAGTAAAATGATCAACAGGATCTCGCTTATTTCTCGGCCCATTATTCTAAAAATTCTCATAAATCACAACGGTATTTAATGACTTAGAAAATATACCTTCAAATTTACTGACCCCATATTCAAACCAAGTGACCCACGGTCACTGTATATATATGTAGTTGTAGTGAATCGGTTAACTTTCTAGGCCGATTAATTTTTATCCCAAATTTTATTTAAAAGAAATTTGCATAATACAATTGGATATATAACGCGGTGGTATCAGGGATGAATAAGCGAAGATTTTAATACAAGGTAGCTAACTCAAATGCGCAGATATAATATGATGTTCAGATTACAATACTTCGAATCAAGGCAATATACACTATTCTAACCTTCATAAAATATTTTTTCAAAAAGTTTAATAAAGCACACTATTCTATGCATATACAAGTAGTACGAAATTAATTAAAATACATAACCATTTTTTAAAAACAACCGGAAGCACGACTAGCGTAGTTGCATCTAGCTATATGTTTATATAAAACATTTTAAATACGACAACCTTTAAGACAATTGACAAGAAAAATGGACTTGGGGTATATACTACGGTATAAGTTTATCCAGATCGCGATACACTCAATTAAGGATATCTAAAATATCTGTAGTATACACACACATTTCTAAATACTTTAAATTGACAAAATTACTTATTTTAATAGTTAACCTTTTACTTTTAAAGGTTTGATGCGACTATCTAATACTTCTTTTTAACAAAAATTAACTAACCTATTTTCGGCGCGAAATTTAAATATATATTTAAGCATGATACAGCGAATAAGCATATTAAAACTAAAATTACATAAATTTAAATATCTAAAATAATAGCTAAAGCGAAATACGGCAATAAAATCAATACATTTATCTGAGCAAATATCTTCTAATAGTAAATCACTTTTTGTATATTTTCAAGCAATAAGGATACTGTAATTATATAAATTTAACATTAATTCAAAATAAGGGAAGTATCCACAATTAATAAATAATTATAGAATTCATGATGATATATTACAAGAAATATGCATACAATCACCACAATAGCATTAAAAAACACTATACCGCATAAATAAACATGCTAGCCAAAATTCAAAGCATAAATGTAAAAAACAAAAAATAATAAAACAAATAAAAATAATTGATTATTATTAAAAGCGTATATTAATTAATATGTAGTTTTAAAAATACACAGTGAAATATGTTATATATGAAATAATTACTCGAAAACGTATAAAAATGCATCAATAAATACTGTACAAGTTAACTGTAACTGTCTGTATAAAATGAAAACTAGATTTGGATAGTTAATAATAGGAAAAAAATTGACCATTATTATAATAAATGCAAATATCTATTAAGATATTCAACTGGATAAAAACAAACTACCGGTACAAATTAAAGAACATTAAGATTTATATTTCTGTCAATTAAGATGTTGAGTTTTAATAAAATATATAAAATTATGAAAATTAAAAAAGTGAGTATTCGAATTCAATTCTAAAAAAAAGAAAACATGTAATACTTTGGTAAATTTGAAAAATGCTTGAAATGAGCAAAATGTCTGTAAGTGTGTACAAATTACAAATAACTAAATGTAAGGAAAGTAGCAGGATGAAACATATTATGAAAATAAGTGAAGATCTCCGTTCATTCATTCAATTTTTTGAAGGAAAACGACCAGGTTCTGTTTTTAGAGAGGTCCACAGTTTTCTAGATCCAAATCACGCGCGTCACTTTCTATCTTTTGATAAAAGGCCAAAACATCAGTGTCAGCGCGAACACAAGATGGCGTCCAATCAACAATGCGAAGGCTCTCCAAACTGCGGCATCGACTGAGAGCGACATAGGCCTGACCGCACTCGAATACCTATTGAGCGAGGATTTTAATCGAAATAATCATGGTGAATATTATTAATAGATAAGTTGTTATAAGTTTATTCAAACAATAAAAAAATAATGTGTATAATTTTATTTTCTTAAAATCTTCTACTACTTGAAGAGATATCAGTAGTAAGTTAGAAAAATATCGGTTTAAATATTTTGTAGTAGAATACGATACATAAAAAATAAGAAAACAAGTAGAAAAAATATAAGATTTAAAAGTAATGTTTAATAATACTCTAGAGTAATGTCCAAAATTACTTAAAAAATGGGAATGAAATTTGAGAAGAATTTAAATAAGCCTTGAATATCTTTAAACTATTTTGGTAAAGTAATATTTTAGTCTAAATGCAGTTTAATTAAAAAATATACCAAAACAGTAGATTTTCTTAACTAAATCGACTACTTTAAAAATATCTCTAAATATATAAAAAAGACGATTTGTCAAAAATAAATGCAAAAAAAAAAAAAAATAAGTGATATTTAAGCAAAAGTAATTTTTCATAAAAATTATATATATATATATATTATATCATTCCTATAGTACTCAAAAAGTTTTCAAGTAGTAGAATTTTTAAAACAATTTTTGTGATAAAAATAGGAGAAAACCACACACCTTTGAGAGATGCAGTTCCACACAGTCGAGAGTCATACCCTGACTCTTGTGAATCGATATTGCCCAGGCCAATTGAAGTGGAAGTTGGCTTCGGATGGAGGACCTGCCCTCGCCTAACTGGATAGTCCAGCGCTCTCGACTAATCGTCTTCTCCTCACCCGAGAGGAAGCGAATGACTGGGAGGCCACCCTCACTTGCCAGTGTGAAACGAACAACTACACCACGGGCCCCATTCGCCAATCCTTGACTCACGTCGAGGTTCTTGACAAGCATCACCTGCAGATTAGGTACCGTTTTCAAATTCTCAATTATGTCACCTTCTTTGCGGCATATATATATAAATTCATAAAGTTTAACAAACAAAGTTTAAAAAAAGATTCATATAATTAATTCTAGATTGACATTAATATGTTATTTTTAATTTATTTAATATTTATAGCAAAATAGAAAAGAAAAATGAGTACGACACTGAAAACTTATATAAACAAGTATTCAAATCTAGACTCAAGATAATTACATTTTAATAACAGATATATAAAATGATTAATGTTAAGTTAAGAATATTTACACTCGTGCCAAAATGAACGACAACATTTAGTTTTTACAAATTCCGCAAAACTGGAAACTGCGAGTTAACAAGCCAATATAAATGCATTTTATTATTGCCGAGTACCATTTCTGTATTCTTCATAGAGCTAAAAATAGATACATAATGTTTATATATTATATTTCTATGGTATATAAGCCAAATACGGCATTAGTCATATAATTTTGGGAAACAAATCGAATATATAGCAGTAAAATTTATGTTGCTATATAATTTTCACTCTTCCATTTGACATTTAATCTCAATATCCAGGCTTATGCTCAGACAGAAATAATTCCCGCCCCCTCTCTCTTCATCCAATCGGTTTACCTGAGCACCAGTCTTGAGCAGAAGTCGTGAAGGTGCCGGACAGATCTGATCCAAGGTTTGCGTGTAGGCTGAGTCTGAATCTTGCGACAAGAAAAGCTTACCCTCTCCTAATTAGATGAAAAAAAAGAAATTATCGATTGAATATAAAATCAATATCCCTATGCGTATAGATGATCTATAATTTCAGTAGCGTGATAAAATGTGAAGTTTAATGAGTGTGTTACTGCATGCATGGAATAAGGGATGTCCACCTATGTATGTACTAATGACAAATGAATAATATCCAAACGTGAAAATACGAAAACAAATAGATAACTTTGACATATTTTCTTTATTCCGATGTCCATTTAAATACAAATAAATTGCTCAAAATCATATAAAATTAAAAATTCAATATAAATCAATAATATATGCATCTAAAATTGCTTTGTTATTTTACAACAGTACAAATATGAGCATGGAGTATTATGCATATAAATCGTAATTTCTAAAACGGTTCTATAGACAAATATTAGCAAAAGCTTAAACTTTACCAACTAGAATTAGTTTTAAAGCCGAAGAAAAAAGACAAACTGGACTCAAATAAAATCAATTTTCCAAATGACATTTCCCATAAATAAACCATACATTTATAGAGCAAACAAAATTGGTAGTAAATTTGAGAAATGATGCAATATTAAAGTAAATACTAAATAATTTATAATAGAAAACATTGTTGCACTACATTTAGGAACGAAAAAATCATCGCGTCAGAGCTCTGATTTTATTCAAATTAATTGTAAAATTAAGTCTTTATAGAAACATAGTACAATGAATAGTTGCCATAACCAGCACCATTTACCAATAAATTACGCAATAATACGACACCAAAGTACATAGATACAGTGTTGTTAATGACAGTCAATTAAATTGCAAGCTTTTATTGGTTAGCATAGATAACTTAATAATTAATAGTACGAAGTAAATATCTCTGTGCGGCAAGTACAGGTTTGAATTTCATAGACAGTTTACTCATTCTATTAATAATACAAATACTTCAATTTATATATAACATCAATTTAGATATCAACAATAACGAAGTTGATATTTCAAAATTTATATTGACTTTTATTTGTTATTTATTTATTTTATAATGTCGAATAAATAGAATAATATATTTATATACATTATACAAAATTAGCATCTTCTGAATTAGATTATTATTTTGTTTCACGGACGAAAAAGTCACCTTATCTCAGTTTTTCCACTGCAAATAAATAGGGGTGCAAATAGCTTCCAAGTGCTATTTTCCACTAAGCATATTTCAAAGGCATAAATTAATATGATAAAACTAATTGACAAGTTTCCTAATAGCAAACAGATGCTAATCTTAATCACAGAATAGATATCAGTGGTAGATAATTACTACCAAATAAAGATTGAAAGATGGCTGCTATTGACGTCATACACAGCGGGGTCAAAAACAATTAATTTTAAATAAGCTGGAATAAATTATATGAAAATAAAAAATATTAAGTGAACTTTTATTTACAAGGTAATAATTTTATTTAATGAACATCTAAAAATAAACATATTAATAATTAAATAGAGGATAAACGTAGTTGCTCACTAAAAATTGTATAATACATTTTAACTGAAAGCGAGTCTATATAATATGATAGATAAAGCTACACTGCGGAGGAAAACACTCCAACACTAGCTTAGATTGGGATTATTAGTAATAAATCGGTAAAGCATTAGGGAGAACAGGTCCATTATACTAGGGGTAGTACACACTTCCTCGTTTCTCTTATCGGTGTAGTTCGACTCCATTTCCTCACATCGTCACTCCAAGTCCTTCGCTGTCTGCCTCGTATCTTGTTTCCCTTCAACTGAGCATTCCAATGTCGAATTAGGCTGCCTTTTATTTGAACCGCTTAAATACATGGCCTACAAACCTCATATTTAGTTCCAATAAAGACTTTGAAGCTTTTCTTCAACTCCTATCATTTGCAGAAATGTCCAAATTTCTGAACCAATTCCAATAATCGAGAATATAAATGTAATTAAAAAACTCTTCTTTAATGTGATGTTAAGATTGGATTTCAAGAAGAACTCTTTCAGGCCTGTGATTGGGCTATCAAAAAATTTGAGGAATTTTGAAATAAAATTTGAGGAATAATTTTTCTCATAAA
>JAYRBW010092437.1:0-21081 GCA_036023295.1 Invenusta paracnida
TAAGGTGAGGCTAACCAGACGGTAGTGAGGCTCTTCATGCATTTCTGTTGAGGCTTACCAGACACGTCAAATTATAACCAGAATTAAAATATTGAACAACAATGGAAATCTTCTTATTTAGTCAGTTATTAATTAATTAATTATTTATATATAATTCATGAATATATTGAAATGAAAATTGTACACTGTAAATTCTATTTAACTAATGAAATAATAAATAATAAAAATATTCTCTTAATAAATTATTGATAAATGTTGACTTTAGAAGAATGAAAATAACTAACCATCGTCAAAAAATTACAAATATCTTAGTGAATAATTAAACAAATTTAAATTTAAATATTAAGAATTAGTATTACTGTAGATTTTAAATTAATAGATACTAGATACTATTAAATAGATAATTAAATATAGTCAACTAAAAATTGTCAATAAGACAACTCAAAATATCTTGAAATTAAACATTGCAGTATTGTAGAGCATATATCAGAAATGTTTAATCAAAATTAGGCAATTGGTTCCGAAGATGGATGTGGTTTCTTCCGCTAAATAAAAGTTCTCATTAATGTGTCTTCTTTTATAAAGGTACATATAAATAGAGATATCTAGGGAGTGATCACTCATGTGCATAATGTAATAAATGTACTCGAATCAAGAAATAAATCGTGTGAATATGATTTACACAAATGGGGATGAAAGTCACAACAATGGAAGAAAATAACTTACTTTACTTTAGTATGTTAAAATTATTAATATTAGTACCTACCAATAAATAAAATTGCTTTACTTATATGAATGTATAATATCGATAAGCAAACTAAATACTTGGCTTTCAGTAAGACAAACCTTTAATTAATTCATTAATGTAGTTATAAACAAAGCTTCACTAGCACAGTCATGTCTAACCTAGTCTCGACTATAAGCTTAAAATTCGTAGTCATAAAGCTAGACAAGAGCTGATAGTCTTATACTAATAAGCTTGATTTTACCAGTTTTAAAAGTCAACTGTTAACCCGATGACCTGATGATAATAAAAATGACAAGCTGTAAAGAAGAGGTTAAGCAAACGACGACTTATGGATATTTCATAAGCTAAACGAATTGACTATTCAATGCAATTTGATACGTATATGTTAAATATGGTTAACAAAAAGAAATTATTAGAACGTTTGGAGGAATATCTAATCGTTGTAAATAAGGATAATACAAGCGAAATATAGGCTGCCAAATATGCGTGTAGAAAAATGTAGCAATTTAAAGTTTCGTGGAAACTAAAGTGGTGTTGAAATTACAAAAGATGAATGAACACAAAAGCTAGAGTATTTGAAAACTGAATGAAACTGGAAACGTAGAAAACAAGAAAACGTAGAACCCCAAGATACACTCAAGCAGCTAGATCAGGGTGTTTAAACAAATCTTTTATGACTACCAATAACAAATAAAAACTAGAAAATCAAGGCATAAGTTACCACATACTTAACTCTGAATCATTAACATTGATAGAATAATATAGCAAGTTTTAAATTTGTATACGTACATATGATATATATAAATTTAGAAGCATCACAGATACCAGATACTTTGATCTCTCCATTGAAACACTTACTATATATGTAGTTAATTTTACTAAAAATTCTTCGTTAAGCTTAGAAAATATATTCCAAATTTAAGACGTCGAAGTTTCGTGAAATATTAGTGCTTATTTAGTGCTTATCGAAAGAATTTAATGGATATAAATTTTCTTTGATATCATAAAAATTAACATTAAGTGTATGGAAACCTTTTAACTACCCTGTATTTACTTAAAATTTCGTTTATTCTTAAAATTTATAAACATGACTTTAATGCGAAATATATGTATAAAGTATTACAAGTGAAAAATAAATTAGTCTAGCAAAAATGGTCACAAAACATAAATTAATTATTGTTTTCATCTAGTAACGGGTTGGGTGTGGAAAGTCGTATTAAAGAAAAAGTCGTACACAATTTAGTCGTATTAAAAACGGCGTAAAGGAAAAGTCGCAAAGAATTAGTCGTATAATTGAAAAGTCGAATTAAAGGAATAGATGTAAAAAATTAAGTAATATTTCAAAAACAGTATGTAATTAAAGAGTTAATACATTTTAGATGGGTGTAGGAAATATTATTTATAATAATGTATTTTAAATCAAAGGCACACATTCAATTATCTTCCTAAAATCGTCTATTTTTGCTTCAACGCTTAACTCAGAGAGTTGTCATAATATACACAAAATGAATAAACCAAATAACTCATTGTAGATATCTTGAAACTATATACTTAACAAAATTATTAAGTAAATTATTAATTAAATTGTACATTAAATAGTAATGATAAAAGAAAAATTCAAAATTTTACATAATGTCAATAAATAAGTTATACCTATATGATGTTTAAAATGACGATTTTTTTAAATATAGTACTTTTTAAATTACGACTTTATATTTTTTTAACTTTTTAAATTGAACTTTTTAATTTACAATTTTGAATAAGACTTTTTCTTTAATATGACTATTTGGGGATACCTCATTGACAATTTATAATAAAATGTAAGAATTGGAAATAATCTCTATCAATTATATATGAGGTAAAGTATTTATCACGAGCGTACGAATAGCAAAAAACAATACGAATATTATAATAGCATGAGTTTATATCATATATTTGAATTGATAATATTGATTTTCAGTGCTTGCTCAGTAAGTTTACGTATTAAGAGATTGATAAGATATATATTCTGAATAATTCATGCTAAAATAATTTTAACAAATCGTCATACTTACAGTAATAACATGTTTTAGCATAAATATTCCAGATTTATATGAATTGATATGTATATATAGCCAATATCATAAACTATACCCGGTACCTTATTTACTTACGTGTGGAGCTATCCAGTACTACGTCCAAGATGTGGATAAAAGCTGTTAATTTTAAGTTACATTTCAGACATTTTATGACAATGCACTATACGTAGGTATAAGCACTACATGTTATGGGTACACTTTGCAGGATATCCCTTTTATTTTGAAATTGCCATATACTTAATTTTACAAATTTTGATACAAATTTCTAGAAAACTGTCGTATGAAATAAGAGATTTTTGTAGTTCTATTCTGGAGAAAGAATCAGTGCAAGCAATAACGAGTGCAAATGACATGTTAAATCGCTTAAATTGTTGAAAATTTTCGAAGGAAAGTTCTCTAGTGTATTTATGTAGTAAAAGTTATATCAAATATTGTTATATGTAGAATTAAAAGTCCATCAGAAATTTTATCTATTTGTTTGAAGAGCTGATATTTATATTTGTTAATCTAAAAAGATATATATAAATATTAAACTAAATATCGATTATATTGTTTGTTTGAAACTTAACGACATAATTGTCGTTAATATAATTTTATGTATAATATATAATTTTGATAAGGGTTTTTATAAAAAATCCATTACAAATTACAATAAGAATATATTATTTCATTCAGGTTATTAAAATATTACATGTTTTCAAAAGATAGTACCGTCTGTCCAAAAAGTCTGTGCATCATGATTTTTTATTTGTATTTAAAAAATATACATACATATGTACATATGTATTTTTCTGTCACTTACTGGATAATGAAATCCTCCCTGCCTGTGAGGAAAATGGAATCCGTATCCTACAAATGGATAAAGTCAAGGCTCACGTTGTAAACAACCAAGAAGCTTCAATTGCTCAAGTAATGGCGCCAATCATCTGACAGTGCAACTACTTCTGTAGCCTCCACAAAGTCTAGAGGTTACTCCTCTGGATCAGAGTATATTTAAATATTTAGATGACTCACTTCAACTACAAGAATCAAAAACAAGAGCAGAATTGCACACAAGTGTTGTTACTGCTTGGCAATTGATGAAAAGAAGCAAGATTGTTGATGCTGTTCGTCATCAACCTATAATACGCCGTCAAATTGTTACCCATGGAAGAGGTAACCTATTTGTTTGACTATGTTATTAGGTAAATATAGTAAGTTGTATTTAGTTAACATGTATAAACTAATATGTATGTATATTTTTTTAAATACAAATAAAAAATCATGATGCACACAGACTTTTTGGACAGACGATACAATGCATGCTATCAAAGTTTTCTAGATATATTGACTTTAAGATATTTTCCCAGAGATCATTAGGTATTCTTAAAGGATTGCTAACTTAATAACAGGATTAATTTAGTATCCAACTAATTAGTTAGTCCATGATTCTTGAAATAATTATTAGCTAGCAGTCACTAAGAAATCATTATGATGACAAATCATATTAGTTGATTGGTTGCTATTAAAGTGGAAAATATGATGGTAGGTTGCTAACTTTCTTGGTGTTACAATATGGCAGTTATTTAGTTATATACTTGTACCTATATATATAAGTACATATGTGTTGAAAGACAATGTTATTCCTATTTTTAGAAAATTTTGTTTTATTATCGGACTTAAGGAGTTTTGGGAATCGATAATTTGGGCTGCACAAAGAAATCCTTTATTATTTAATTACTCAACACATAGCAATTATATTATAACTAATAGAAGAAAAGAAGTGTGATATTGAGGATATAACTTTCTCTCCCCCTCCCCCCAGTAGATTTTAAATCGGTATATGAGTCCATCAATAGTATTGATAACATTGGTTATTGGTACTGCTATTTTCCTGGTGATCATGGGGTATATAGATGCATTCTTAAAAATAGTTTTGTTTATTTTAACTTGAATTCTTATATAAAATCAATTGTTTAAATTTTACTGTAAATAAAATATGTGTAGCCATCCTTTTTTCATTCAAAGATTTTAATTACAAAATGATTGACTTGGGTTGGAAATTAAATAATCAAAATATCTTGGAAATCAACACACAAAGCAAATAGTTAGAATTTTCTAAGCAAAATTAGTATTACATGTATATTTCTGTTAGCTCTTTAATGGTATATACCATTGAAAATGTCATAAATAAATCTACCTGATACTGTTTGAATATTGTTTTTAAACTATTAAATGTTATTACTTGAATCATATTCATATAGTACTTCTTTTCTAAACATCACAGAGGAAATGAGGTTTTTATTAAAGAAAACTGAACTGACTAGTTTCAGTCATTTATGAAGATCAAGATTCCCTGAAATTCTCTAAAATTTCTCATTTTTAATAAACTCTCGCAATATTTATTTTGCAGTACTCAAGTTGCAAGGTTTTAGTTCTACACTGTCAAAATTGTGGTACTGTCTATACTTTTAGATGCCGTTTTTAATTATAGATATTAAAATATTAAATTAGAGTAATACAAATATGTACTTTCTTTTAATTTGACATTGTAAAAAATATATCAATACAGATTTTACATCCTTTTTAATAAAGAAAAGGTAAACAACACATACCTTATCGCTACACGTTTTAAAGTAAAATGACAGTAAAATATTTTCAGATTATAACTCTTAATACAAGGTCCCTAATATACCAATAATATAGTATGTTTTAACCGAATAATGTATTGAATAAAGGTAAACCACATTGTTTAATAATGAAAGTGTTACAGGCATACCATTTTAGTATTCAATGCTAGATATTTAGTACAATAAATTAATGCTATATAGACTCTTTTAATTAATTCAATTTAATTTTGTCGGATATAACTAAGTCTCAAGCCATTTTAATATTTTAGATTGATAGATATTTTTATATTTTACGTGTTGTACGTATAATGATTGATGGATATATCGTAATTTAATCAAATATATAATGACGTATAAAACTCATTCCTTAAATTTAAACTATTCATTAACAGTTTGTTTATACATTTATTTGAATATAGGAAATGTATAATCTATAGTTATTAGTTTTACGGAGTCTGTTTCCTAAAACTAAATTCAAGTATGCTTACTCTTTGAATTCTAGTGTAAGAATATAAATACTTGTCCAATAGTTTTTGGATACTATAACTAAAGTTAACATCCGTTATGAATATATACCTACATACCTATATGCCTACAAATGTATATAGTTCATCTATATTTGATCCGACAGTTATATTATATTGTATAGTTAATATAATATATAGGATAAAATATAGGATAACTAGAAATATAGAAATATTACATAAAACACTCCAAAATCAACGTTTACGTTACTGACAAATTTTGATTTTATATACGGCTTACGCTGGGTTTTATGTAAGGAAAAATATTTATGAATTTATAAAATAAATAACGTTTTTTTTAAATAGAAAGCTAATATATTGATCCTCAATTATCATTTCCTTCAAACAACACTGTTGTTTATTTATGTGTTTCAGAAGATATACAGTTTAAGTAATTTAACTGCTCTTAAAAACTAAATCTGGTTTCAATCCGGTAAATATTTTGTGAAAATATTTACACTTATTTTTAAACTAATAGTTGAAATTTTTTTCAAGAAATCTATATTTCAAATCTGTATATTTATGTATATATATATTTATATGCCAATTGTGAATTTAAACTCGCCGATATTTAACGGGATTAAATGAGGTCAAGCATTCTTTTTGTTCGCTCAGTTATTATTAAAGGTGACCGAATTGAAGGTGATTTATTTCTGTAAATAAAGACGATGGTTTTTATAATGGCCATTTTGCGGCCATTCGGCATGGAGTACCATTACTCCTGAAACTACCACTAAAACGTAAATAAATATCTATAATAAAGGGTTTATTTTTATTTTTATACAGTAAACTGTTTCTACTCCAATAACAAGTTTTATAGCAGCAAGGCATCAACTAACTAATCAAATAGACAAGATATTTGTAATTTATAATTTAATGCTAGATTTAACATTTATAGGTGTTTATAATACAGTTTCATTATATATTTCTTCCGGTCAAATTCATAAATTTTTAAATAACTATGATATATCGGATTAATAAAAACTTTCAACGGTATGTAATACAGATATTCGTAGACGTTATATTAATAAAAAAGTAAAGCTTGCTATATAACTCAAAATTTGTGCAGCATATAATATTGTGGAAGTGAATTTTTCAAAATTTATTATAATTTATCTTATTAATTGACAAGTTTATAATTTAATATCTTTATATTTAAAATATCTAAATATCTAGCTATATATATACATATATATTGTACATATATCTACCTATATGTCTACAATTATCAAAATATCAATTAATACATAAAATGTATTTATATTAAATAGTTCCATCTAAAAATAAGATCATCCGCAAAAATGAGCATGAAATATTATAATATTATTCGGTTCATTAACTATAAATGCGCATACGTATGTGTGATAAATTATATATTGAATGTGTTACATTAGAGTGAGCGATGTTGATATTTGTGATTTTCTGTAAATGCGTACTAATGAGGCGGCGTAATAATGCAACCTTTAGATATCTGGGCTTATTTTTTCTCTAAATGTGAAGGAAAATCAATGAAACAGCTAGACATTCAACTTTATCTAAAATACGCAGAAAATGGTATGACCAAAATGCTTTATTGTACCTTACATTATTATAATAGTTTAAGTGAGAGAAATTCTCTGCTATATTTGTATATGTGTGTGTGTATTTGCAATGAAATTTTTTTTTCTCTTGTTGTTAGAAATATGTTTATTAATATGACAGAGAAAGAATTGAATTTAATGTTGTAATATTAATTATGTTATTAGTTTTGGACTATATGATTGAACTATATTATAGTAGAGTAATAGTATTTCCGAAAATGAATATTTTATAATTTATTGCAAACGATGAGTACTTTTGTATTATATATTAAAAAATATAAAGCAAATAAATAGTAGTATATTAAAGTAAAACAATAATAACGATTTATTATACATCACGAGCTATTAAGAATTATCACACATAGGTTTAGGAAATATATAATAAAATGGAACACATTTGTACTTATAATTAAATAATATTTTAAAATTTTCCAAATTATAAATAGTTAATTTGATTATTTTTCAGTTTTTATTGAAAATATTATACTAATATATTTTTATCAAATATAAAAATATGTTTACACTTGATACTAAGAACAAAATAGTGAATAAACTAGTAGTAATATTAAAATGATTATTTAATTTTCTAACTTATTAAGAAAAATTGGAAACTAAAAATATTGCGAATTAATTAATCAATTTGTAAGAATTATGAAACTTGACTAAGATAAAAATTTGATAAGTTATTAAAATGCGTTTCCTTTATAGTCATGATTAATACATTCATTATACAGAACAGTATATCTTGGGTAAATATTGTTACTATAGACAAAATCAGTCATTAATGTCAAGATTTCGAGTATCATATGTTGATTATATTTCTAAATATAACACGTTTGTTAGAAAATACCCCTAATAAAATGCGAACAATGTTGTTATATCAACTTATCCTTTATTATCAGATATTATCAAAAGCAGGCAGATATGTCTATTATATATATATGCAGTAAACATTTATAAAAGTTATTAAAAACCCGTTGTTGCTTATGATAATAAAAAGCAGAAAAGAATAAGCTTTTATCGACATTTCTGTTCCATACTTTTAAATAGTATAGTTATGAAATCGTCCATCTATAAATGATTCATTTGAAGACACAGATAATGTAGAATTTATGTGAAGTATAAAATATACTCAATTTATCAAAATTTATTAAAATACTAACATTTACTAGGCATATCTATTGGTTAATAGTTAATTAAGAATTATCACAAATTACATATTACTCATACTAAGAATTTATACAGTAAGTTAACTTACAGTATTTAAGTATTTAAGCAAATACCAGGCTAGAAAATTTCTCATGAAGTGAAGGAAGTGTTCCCGGTAATAACAGAATTTAACTTAAACTTTATATCGTACGGTTTTACTTAACAACTCAAACATTGCCAGTGCTAAGATGATCTGACGCTACATTTAAATCTGATCAAATAATTCGGAGACTCATGACTCTATTTCCTGTGTATTAATTAACCAAGTCACATTTTGAGAAATATGTGCGGTAATAATTCATGATGTACAATATTTTGTTACCAGCGTTATTATTACTATGGAAATAAATCCCCATTAAATCAGGTCTCAGTTTCAGATATTATAAGAAAAATTATAAACTTAAAGTTTGCTTCTCTCCCGGTATTTGTAATAGATAATAATTTGATATTTGGATGCAAGATAGTTGACTTACCATGTTTAATGATGAAAAATAATTATTTTAAGTATTTTTTTTAAATTTAAGACTTTTAAGATTGGATTAATAAAGAAACTGAAAATATAATTTCGATAGATATTCGTTTAGAATGTATAACCTATTTGATTTGTATAAAACAGGAGCTGATACTGCACTGCATAGCACAATACATTACTCTCTCCATTAACATAGTTAACAATATATTCAAATATATATTTTTACCAAAAATATTATTTCGAAATCATTTAAACAAATATATTACAGTCAACGTATAAACTGAAAGCATCGGAAATATACCGCCGCGTTAAAATAATCGTTTTTAATAAATACCTGTTTTTCCGTCTTCAACTATACCTTACCTTGAATATCCATTGCACTTTACAGAGATGGAGAAAATACGAGTTCAATTTGTATTGATTAAATTTTTGATTGCAATTACTTTTCTGTCCGATTCTATAGTTGTTGTGAATTTAGAAGTTTAATAATATTATGTATAAGTTTAAACTAATAATTTACACAAATTATACAAGTAAATAAATAAATAAATATTGTTTAAAATGAAGCACCTACTTTAATATAAAAATGTATTATTTATCTGTATTTTCCTTTTTTTCTTTGGTATTTTTATTGGATTAAATAATTATGTCTGTGAAATAAAAGTAAATGTTATGTTTAGGTAAGTATTCAGTAAATCGAACTTACATATGATAATTAAAATTAAATTAAGAAATAGGATTTTTATCGCATAAGATATTCTAGTTAAAAAACTCTTAGTAAATAATAAAAAATATTATTATACATTCTACATTATTTGAAATAGCATAATCTTTTATTATATATCTCCCATAAAAAATTCTATTTGGCTATTGCATATTTTAGAATCTTCAGATATGTATTGTTTTAAACTGTTCAACCTTATTAGATTTTTTTAAATTATGATAGTTAGTATAAAAAAAAATTAAAAATGCAGTATATTCACTTTAACTAGCGCCTATTATAAATCGCAATAAAATATATTTTTTAGTATATATATTGAAATAAATTATAAAATACACTTCCAAAAATTATATATATATAATTTTTGGCAGTGTATTTTGTAATTTTATTTTATTGTAATATATGAAAATAAACATTTTGACTTTTGCATTATCATATATCAAAATATCTCATTTCCGTATAAAATTAAAGATACTTTGATCTCAGCATTTATCGTTTTAATGATATTTCGAAATTGCGTTCATCAAAATTGACACATATTGATCGTACTGAGCGATTTCTTTAATTTATTCGTAAAACTCTTGGTAATAATTCTAAACGATTTTTTACATAGAAACTTTTCTAATTTGTCAAAATCCTTTTTCTTTAGAATCTTTAAATTTGTGATTATTGTCAGCACAATAATCATTTTTTAATATTTCCCATTATAGTAAAAATATATTCTCCTTAATTTTTAGGTGATACAGATAATAATTAATTAAAACAAATTGTATGTAATATATAAAATCTTTAAATCCTTAAAAAATCATTTAAAATCCTTTACATTTAAAAATCCTTTGTGGAACATCTATAAAGTGATAGTTTTTTATTATGCAATATTTAAAACATTATAAACGATTGGGACTATGTATTCTTAAAACTAAGAAAACGTCAAGGTTTTTACGATTGTAATATTATTACATAACAAGTTGCTTGATATATTTTTTGCAAGCTATAAGTTGTTTGCCTAGAGGATATTATGACCAAGTTAACTTTATAATTATGCTAAACTAACTTTTTCGGAATGTTTTCGTTGCTATGTCTATATAGAAATGTATTCTAACAGTGTTCAATATATAATAGAGCAATATCTATGTTTCTCGCATACTATACAGTACTAACCTTATTTTTACTATGTAGCTCAAAATATGAATTTTAAAACTTATGTGTTTCTTATTAAAAGATTTCTTAATTTTAATATATATATTCAACCTACGATGTTGGTAGATATGTATAACGTGGCAAAAGCTAAAACCTAGGTTGAGTTTTAGTAGAATAGGAGTGAATTTAACTATCTACGTAATATATTTTTTTTGTTATTATAGAAATTAATCAATATATACATATGTATGTAATATATTATAAAATATGTTTATAAAGTAAAACAAATTTCTATGTATGTCCTATAGCATGCTTATTTTTGAACATTTTGCGATATAAATATTTACTATCATGGCTCAATCTGAATAAACAAAATGGGATATCGATGAATTAGATCATAAAATTGAATCATATTTAAAATATTTCCAAATCACATTTCAAGAAGATGAGTCCTAAATCATGGTATTGCTCTGTTAATATGTTATGAATTTTCTTCTACATAAAAGCTGTTTCTGTTATTTTTATTCTATGCGTATTAGAATGTTGTTAAAGTTAAGCTGTACCAAGAAGTAAATTTACCACTTAAATTCGCATAAGAATCAACTGCGGCACTAATAAACATAGTAAACACGCATGACTTAAGCAAGATAAGAGAGAGAGAGAGTAAATAGTGATATTTACGAGGAACAAATGTACAGCTATTGAGAATAATAATTGAACTGTGTACATATTTAGAAATTGTCTGAGAATACGACTATGTAATCTTGTCAATCAGAACAATCATGTAAACAAAATTGTAAAGTTAAATGCACGATGGATATTCTATAAACTTGGCCATTATTTTGTTGTTTTAAAGAGTTCAATAAAAACTTCGATTGTGTTATAGATAGCTATTGTAACAATTTGATAGCACAAGAATTCGATTACGCTAGTGGTATGATATGAATAATATAATATGTAGGTATTATATGTATTACGTAATGAGCAAGTAATCTATAACTGCAAAAAACATTACGTAAAATTATTTACGTAATGTATGTACTTATTTTAAAATACGTCTGAAAATATATATGCTATTAATGCATTAAATTTTCGAAATTTGTTAATTTTAAAACCAGACAGTTTTATTTTAAGCGAAGAATCTCCTTAATGGCAGATCTTCTACTGCTAAATTATGTACTTACAATGTGAATTAGTTTAATCTTATTGTTAAATTATTAAAATGTTATACTTAACCCTTTAGCCCCCAAAGCGGTTGCTGACGTTTTCACTTTATTTCCGCAAAACGGCCATTGACGTCTTTAAATAATGACAAGAGAAGTTTAGAAAAAAGTGTCAGATTTTTTGGATTATAGAACTAATATAGCAACTATAACAATTGTAAACATCACAGAGAACAAATTTATTACCTGTATTTGGTATGTTTGTATACAAATTCTTCTCGTAAATTACGTTTATATTTTATGGTAAATTTTGTCAGAAATAGGTACGAAAAGTTATTGAAGTATTTTTGTGTTACTCAACCAGCTGCGAATAATGATAAATTATCGAAAGTTCGCCCAATCATCAACTCTTTATGTACAAATTTTCCAAGAAACTTTTCACCAGGTAGGGAATTGTCATTTGATGAGGCGATGATAAAGTTCAATGGAAGACTTGCTTGGAAACAATATTTGCCGAAAAAGCCTACAAAGTGGGGAATAAAAGTCTGGTGCCTATGTGATGCCAAATCAGGATATTGTCTTAGTTTTTCAGTTTATACTGGAAGAGAAGAGGTGGCAAATGAAGATCCGTTAGCCTATAGGGTTGTTATGAATCTGATGAGGAATTATCTATTGCGAAATCATCATCTTTATGCTGACAATTTCTTTTCCTCTGTAAATCTTGTACACGATTTATCTGAAGCAGACACATACTACTGTGGAACAATTCGGAAGAACAGAAGAGGTTTGCCTTACATGGATGGAATTCACCTGGAAAGAGGACAGAGTATCAAGAAAGTCACGCATGACAACATTGTTGTTTGTAGATGGAAGGACAAAAGAGATATCTATCTCATTGCATCCAACAATGATGGTGGTGATATACAAAAACCAAGAACAAGGCATACTCCTGATGATGTCATCACAGCTCCAACGATGGTCGTAGAATATAATAGGTTTATGGGTGGTGTCGATCATCTAGACCAATTTCGCTCCTACTATGATGTTGGAAGAGCTGGAAAGAAATGGTGGCGATATCTCTTCTTTGCACTACTGAACATTGCAATTGTCAATGCATACATACTGCGTACCCTTGTAAATCTTCCACTCCCACGCAACAGAAGACGATTTTCTCTGAAGACCTTCAAACTAAACCTCATTCGACAACTGGCAAGTAACACGTGCAAGAGAAAGAGTGCAGCAGTTCAGAGAACCGACCCTGTAGTTGCTACAATCCAGAGAAACATCTTGCCAGGCCATGACTTGGTACAATTTCCTGGAAGAAAGAGAGCTTGCCATGCATGTTCAAAAGCAAAAAGAAGAACTCCTTCAGGACGATGTGTTGAATCATCCTTTGGTTGCAAAATGTGCCATGTTAGCCTTTGTAAAATTGGAAATTGCTTTCATGAGTTTCATAATATCTTATGATAAACATTTTACCTGTTGTACTGTTCAGACTGAACAATAAATTAGCCAAACCCACCGTTTTGTACATTTACACTGAAATTCTTTTGTCTATAAAATATCATGTAAATATACCATGTAATTCAGTGCTCAAATCTCGATAATATACTTAATTTTATGCACCACATGAAAGAGAATTTAATTCTGTACAAAATAAATATAACTTTCCTATTTCAAAAATTAATTCCTGTTACAAATATTTCGCATCAAACAAAATAAAACAAAACAAAAATTTTGTGCAAAAATTCTGCGGAAATAGTGGTAAAATGGAAATAAATTTTGGAAGCTAAAGGGTTAAATACATACTATAATGCGTATCAAATTATTCCCTTTAATATAACTAATTGCAGTATTGATTGAAATGATATATTTAACTACATACATAACTGATTTAATATTTTATATGTAATTACTGTAAATTTATTAACAAATTGAAAAATATTAAAATAAACAATTTTGTAAAGTTGTTTATGTATGGTATATTTATGGTATTCCCGCTGTAACCATATTTGATTTTTGCAAATTTGAGACAGTTGGGAAAGTGTGTTCTGCTATATGGTGTAATTTCAATAAATTTATATATAATATGCTTAACTATACACTACATATATATTCTTTGTAACTCACACTAAGTGCATAGCTGAATTTAGTCAATAATATTAATACTGTCTGCTTTGAAAAACGTATGTTATATTTGATGGAGTCTGCTACTTATTCTTTATTTCAAATTTCAAATGATATATGTAATATGTCGCTTTCAAATTTGAAAGCTCTATGTTACACTTGATTGAAATAAAAAATCTAATTATTGGTGCGTTTTCTGTCGATTTAAATTTGAAATACTATGTTACACTATGTTTTTCAAACGATATTTAAATTTGATTGGGAAAATCGATATATTTCATGAATAATAAACATAATAATTGAACGCTTTGGTAAATTAATTATGAACTGTGCATTAAGACTGAAAACCCGTCATTTGATCTCTCGTTGATGCCGAAACGTCACAGTTTTATTTAAATAAATTTTATTTCTATTTATTCATTAGAATAAATAAATAGGCTTTCATTCTTATTGTTTTGGTTCAGGGAATTGGCTGCTTTTATCTGACAAACTGTGCATTGTTATTTTTTACAGAAATTTCGATTTTTAAATTGAAAAATAATAATTTAAATGTAAGTATTCTATATATTAATATAAAATTATTTGCGAAAGTTGATAATGTGCAAATTATATACTAAACCCAAAGATTCAGTCTCAATTTTGACAGATATCTGGAATTTTGAATGATTTCACTATAATATGTTCATCAAATTTGTGAGCTACCTCTGTTAAATTTAGATTATGCGCCATATTATATTTCATTAAAAAAATATTATTTACTTAAAGTAAGTTATATTACATAATTTGTATATGTAATTTTTATACAATGACATGCTAGTATGCGGTTTTCCAAATGGATGTCCAGTGTATATGTTAAAAAACACCCTGCTTAAAGGGGCCTATTGTGTTTCTGAAGGGCCCACATTTTAGTCGGAGGGTGGTCGACCACACCCAACGACCCCCCCTGGCGCTGCCCATGAGTCTTATATCGACAACCAAAAAAAAACTTTTCATGAACCATTATATCATCAATTTTAAAACTTGAAAGTAAAATACATGATTTTTCTTTACATACATGCTATACTTTGATGTATTTTTATTTGTTTATTTATTATACAACGGAGTATTCAGGAAAAGCCCGCCGATGTTTGGATGTACAATTTTATGTACAATTCTGTGATTCTATGATTTCAATATGTTCATGATTTTTATTCATATTGTCTATGTCCATGATATTGAATCATATACGATCATATTTTTATTCATTTAATTTATTCATTGATTCAAACTGTATTTCAAATTCATACAGCATTGTGTTTCAATTTGATAATTATGGATAATATACCAAACTATTTCATAACTTACCCAGAGTTCACAAATGAACAAATTGCAACGATAGTTGGATATTCTATTGCAGATTGTGAGAAAGCTCGGCGACGTTTTACAAAAGAAAATAATATGGAAGCTCCACCTTCAAGAACAATACGAGACTGGAAAAAAGGTTTTTAGAGATTTTATCAATCTTTTCAAAATCAAAATCTCGTTATAAGGAATTTTTGTAACAGCTACAGGAGACGGCACTTGTAAATCCAAAAGACAAGCCATTCGAATGTTCAATGTTGCCATAGGTTCTGTCAATACTCTTGTTAAAGGTCATTGTTTAAAACAATACAAATACAAACGGGTGCAGGAATTGACCTCTAAATCATGTTTGAATCTATGAATGGTGGTCATTGTCTGGACGTAATTCGAAATATTGTTGTTCCCACTTTGTCTACTATGATATATTTTCATCATATTTACCAACAGGATGGTGCTTCAGAGCACTAGTCATTAGCTGTCCCAAATATGCTAAATACAGATTAACCGGTCGCTGGATTGAACGTTCAGGCCCTATACAATGGCCACCTCGTAGCCCAAATCTCACAATCCCTGATTTCTGTTTGTGGGGATATCTAAGAGATACTGTTTACAGGTCACCACGTGCTGAAACTCTTCCAGATCTTGCCGAAAGGTGCAAATAATTCTTTCATAATATTGACTATGACGTGGTCAAACGATCTTTTGACATTTTTACAAGTGTTGTGAATTTTGTGCACAGCAGAATGGTCGTCATTTTGAACAATTATTGGCCTAACTGTAGGTATTTGTAAATAAATATTGGGACTCTTATTTTATTACTTACAGTATTATTTGTACACAATACGTTTAAATAAATATTTTAAAAATAATATTAAATAACACATTGTTTAATGTACATCCATTAAATGGGCTTTGGCTGAACACCTTATATACAATTATAATATATATATATATATATATTCTTTACTGCTGATGTTCAATCTAATTTTGTACACTTATATCGACAACCTTTAAAAATAAACAACTTTACATAAACCATTATTTTATCAATTTTAATCAGTACAATATATCGAAGTATCAAAAAAGGTTTATCAGTATATTGACAGTACTCTTGCATTTTAAGGAAACAGTAAAATGCGTATTAGCTAATTTAAAAACCCTTTTTTGAGTCTAAAATATAAACGACTATCAGTCATAATATGAACCGTAATATTACGGTTCATGAGCTGTAATAAAAACAGTTTTTCAATCGTCTCGTCTCCATAGGCAATTTGTTGAACGGCTCATGAGCCGTAATATTTTTTTCCTTTAAAGTTTTAATGCCATTTTCTAATATTTTTTAAATCTATTTATTTCCATTCGAAAATTCAAATGCTTCAAGAGTAATGTATGTTACGTTTAATATGGATATATAAGTACATTTCCATCAATACAAATCGCATAAATTCTTAGTCCATATGGTATAAATATAAACGAACAACCAGAGAATTTAAAACTATTAAAACTAAATATTGTTTTAAAATAAACTTAAAAATAATTGTAACTAAATAGAATAAATATATAGTTGTTTTTTTAGTGTCTATTCTAGTTTCACCATATCAACCGCTCCTTCCCTGTTACATTTAGGTTATGGTCACATCGCTCCTCGCACTACAATCGGTCGGGTGGCAACCATCGGGTACGCAATGTTAGGCATCCCTCTGATGCTTCTTTGCCTGCACAACCTGGGCAGCTTTATGGCAGATATTTTTCGCATCTCTTATAAGCATACATGCCTTCGGTTCTATCGTCACCGCAAACAGCGTAGGAAATTCCGCCGACAGCGCGACCGACTTCAACAGGCTACAGATACAAATTTAGTGGGTGAGGGTCAGCACCGTGTCCTGCTGACACCACCATCGGCTGAGCAAGAAAACGGAGAAATCCTTCCCTCCAGCCTCCCTCCTCAGCCTCCGCTCTCATCTATCAAAGAAACCGACGAATCAACAGACGATGGAGGTGACCAGTTGACCAATCAAAAAGCAGCAGGAGATACCCTTGTAGCCAATCCGATTGTAGTACTCCGCCGAACTGCCAAATCTGACTCGGCTGGTGATTCAGCGATGACCCAGAGCAGCAGTAGCGGCACAAGCCATCGATCGGTACGTCGATGTGTGCCCACCTGCTCCCAGCCGCCTCGAAGTGTTCGCATCTCGCTGCCTCACTCCATCATTATGAAAGCCATGAGAAACACCTCCAAAGCCGACCACGTTCCCATCTGGCTCACTATGCTCGTCTTTTCTCTCTACCTGTCCTCGGGTGCCTTTGCGTTCGCCTACTGGGAACAATGGAGTGTGTTTGAGGCAGGTTACTTCTGCTTTGTGACTCTGAGTACGATTGGCTTTGGAGATCTGGTTCCAGGGACGGAGGAGGCAGCTTGGCGTGACCAAAGTAAGCCGATCTTCTGTGGGTTTTATCTTCTCTTTGGGCTGGCTATGATTGCTATGTGCTTCCAGCTGCTCCAGGATGAGGTTAAGAAGAAAATCCGGAAACTTGGAAAGAAAATTGGACTGTTAGAGTGATGAGCAAACATTTTAATATTGCATTATTATATTTGAATAAAACATTTTATGCATTGCTGTAACAAATTAAAAATATGCAAAAGGCACGATACATTGATTATAATTAAATACATACCTAAATGTACATACTCAAAGTTATTTATTACATTTCTGATATTGATTAGCACCAATATAACATATTGGTAGAAAAAATACAGAAAAATAAAATAGTGGGCAATAACATAAGTAATGTAGAGTGTATACAGTGTAGCATATTATATGATTTACTATCCACATATATCATTAACCATAAAAAATTTCTTGTATGAATGAGAAATATCACAAGTTCAAAGAAAATTATTGTATGATTTTATGTGTTTTAATTATATACTAACTCGCTGAGTGTATATTAACACTTAAAACACGATTGCGTTATTATGGATTTTTGTGCAAAATGTTACAAACTAAAATACTTCAATCTTGTGTTATGCATTCATTATGATTTTATATTTATTACTGCATGTTTCTATTTATACCAAATTCTTAAAATTTTGTTGTCGACGAAATAATTAATTAATAATTATCTTTAGTGTGTACTTTTTAAATATTTAATATATATAAAGTAATCAGAAATTACGTTATTTTAAATAATTTTCAAATTCAAATTTATTAACTTGCAATGCAATTTTGACTATATATCGATTGTCAGAGATTGTACATCGATTAATTATATATCAATTGTAAAATTATCAAAGACTATTATATAAAAAGAACTATAATATACCTACTAATTATATTAGGTAAATTATATAATAATATAATATATAAACTTTTATTATAGTATATTATGATGTTATATTTCCTCTGTAATTGTTTAATCTGTAGTCCTGTTATTACTTATCTACAATATTGTAAACAAGTAATTGTATACACGATTGTCTAATTAGAGAGGCTTTGGAAATATATAAAAACATCATTTAAAAATATAACTATATCTACAGGAAAATTTTAAATTTTTTTAACAATTCAAGATTTCACAGTTCTATTTCTTAATAATATATTAATAATAGGTATATACCTAACATTTATTGTTTATTATTGTGTGATATCAATGTAAGGGGCTATTTAAAAAATCATAGGAAATATTTACGCCATTATTAGAGTGCAAGAAACTGAAAATGACATTGAGAGGTAAATTTCCTAAATTAGATTATTACTATTTTTTTAATCTTTGGATTTGTTTTAGAATCCATTTCGATTTGTATGTACATTTGATTCAGTTAAAGTGTTCAATACTAATAGTAGGTACCTACTATAATATATATATATACACCGACCTATATGTATACCTATATTCAACACTTTTTTTTCTATTCATTGGTAGAAAATATATACATATATTCACTTTTTTGTGACGATGTTCAATTTTCATGTTGATATATTTTAATCATCTGATAACTGGCTCCATACATAATGTGATGCAGAAAAATTTTCCTTTATTTTCTTTAAAATATGACACAATAAGTAGGTACTTATAACGAAATGTCTATATAAATATAATTGTCATTCTCCTCAATCAACTTATCCCAATTTTCAATCATATTTTTCATTTAATGAGGCATTAATTATCTCACCAGTCAAAGACGGTAGTTCCTCTGCTAGACATTCATGAACCTTTTCCTTTCGTGGACAACTTTCTCTTGCTAGCTTCTCGAAAACAAACCTATACAACTATTTAGATAAGGAAAATGCGAAGATTATTTCAAACAATTACAATTTTTGTTTTTAAGATACTAGACTTCGTTTGATTCGCCACATACGATCTTGCATTGTCGTGTTGAGGTGGGCAATTCTCCCATGACGCTGACTGACAGACGCGCTGCTGTAGCTCTTAATTTGGATTATTACATAGATTCATCTATAGGAGCTAGATGTATCGATCTGAATCAGTGATAATGTTCCTATCTAATACCTAAAATAATTAAGGCCGGAGAAATTAATTGCAACCAATACCATAAACTTCTTTGTGGACAGAGTTCTCTTTGCAATAGTTGCTCTGTCGCCGTCTGATTTTCAAAAACTACGATTTTCAAGCGGATAAGCATGAAACCATTTTTATTCAGTGACGTCTACATTCTTTAAATTCTTACACTTGGTTAAATATTGCTAGAATATCTTGGCATATTATAGACATATTAACAACAGAAAGTGTATTGACAGTATTCTTCATTATGTTGTGAACATATTTTAGCTTAAAAACATCACGATGCTTTTTCCGCGTTAAAGGTTAATTAAGGATGCGTCTTAGATGACTTAAAAAAAACATTTGCAATTTACAAATATTGTTTAATGTCTGTCTATTACATATATTTATATTCCTCTTCTATTTAGATTTATAACTATTCTCGTATGTAAATTATTTATGTAAGCAACTGTAATAAAACTGTAAAATTAAATAAAACTGAATATTTATGTAGAGTATATATTAACATGCACTCTTAAAATATATTACCTATACTCCTATATTTCAAATGTACATGTAGATGAAATGTTATAATGTGCATATTTTATTTTTATTTAAGAATGTGCTCTGTACAGTATCTAATACATATCTAATTATTTTACAAGATTATTTTTTCTATTACTGGTAGGAAAGCACAGGTGAGGTGATAAAAAAACCAATAGTCGAGTTTTTCTACTACAACTCCGGTTTAAAACCTTGGTCGAAATGATTCCGACTAAGAGTCTGGTTTTTTTTACCTTTGTCGCAGAAAACCTGACTAAAGGTACAGATTTTATATGGTGTGATCAAAAGAAGTTTTCTTAGAA
>JAYRBW010092448.1:0-21079 GCA_036023295.1 Invenusta paracnida
ACTTTTTTGTAACCCATTTACATAAAATTTATTAAAATAAAACGATTTTTTATATACGACGATTTACAGCGCGATGTGTATGAAATCAATAAGAGTCAACACTCTGTGTTTAATTACTCTATGATAAAATGCATCTTACACCATGCATAAAGTAGTGTGAGAACTACTAGTACTATATAGTATACTTGTGGCGTGCATGTCAGTAGCAGAATGTTTCACCTCTTTCCCGTAAAATACCAATAACAGGTTGGTTCGAGGATATTTGTGACTGTTGAGACTTGACAACCTTATAACCGGTATTCTTCATCCTCTTCCTAAGCTGCAAGTAAATTGCAATGGTTCTAATAAGTATTATAACAAAATGCCTCTCACCACCTTGACCTCAGATTTTTTGAAACGGCAGCCGTGGAGATCCTCTCAATCGCCTACACCCGGGAGAAGTCAATGGCACATCTCATGTTGACACGGGCGCTTCCCTACTGGGGATCGCAGACCTGTTTCACCCTTGCCGATCAGACAGAATGTATGAACTTTATGCATCACACGGCTTGTCAGACTAAACTGAATCACATCTGGATGGGTGGAATGTCCGTCAGCACACCAATATGGAAGGTAAAATATCCTCATCTTGCAATTATACGTTAGCCTATAAACATCGAACCGCGACTTTATTCTTACATGACAATATTTTGTTTAATTCATGTTTAATTGCAATCAATGAAGTTTCAACCATTTTAAACATTTTAAAATACATTTAAACTCTTATTTGTTCTCTTTTTAGATCTTGATCAACATGCCTCTGGCTATATTTGCTATTCGAATCATATTCCCAAAAACTGTTGAAGACATCCAAAATAAGGTTTGAATTTAATAATCATTATTGTTAATATTATATGACCAATATTGTATAATTACTTATTATTATTTACCATAAATGAATATTTCTATCTATAAAATATAAAGCAGATAGCTTTCAACTCTACGTTATCGAGACAACACTAGCTCAATATAGTTGAGTACAACACCAGTCTCGATATATATAATATAATCCGTCCATAGTTTTTATCAATAAACTATTCTTCAAGAGATTTGTACTAAATCAATTACGAATAATGTCCGTATTTTCGAGAAACAGTACAATCAGATAGTATAATTATATAATAAATGTACTCCTTCGCTTTAAAAAGTCAAAATTTGGGACACTTTGGTACACTTTACTTCAATAAGTTTCTAATTTTTATTTACGTTGCTTGTATTTGGAGATAATTATTTAGGACAATTTTCTTTCATTCATATATAATCAATGTATTCTGTTCAAATAAAGCATAAGCAAATATATCCATATATACAAAAGTATAAAATACAAAACAGCATATTTTGCAGAGGTTCATAATTGTTATATTTGTCGTTTACTTTTGCATCTAATTAATAGTATTTAATAGTATCTATTTTCACAATGTATCCTTTGTGTAATTTTTAAATTTAAATTTTATAAATCCGTCACAAGATATATTACTTTGAAATTAATGACATAACAAGTATACTATTTTTATAAATAATTCATTATTAAAAAAAATCAATTTCACTTAAAATCTTTTAAGAAATATCTGCTTTTTAAAAGCTTTTGGCCATATTCAAAAAACTATTGTGTGGCGCTGTGTAGGTATATGTAATATAATAGTTATTAGACAGACAGAATTGGTGTATTTCCTTTGTTACAGAATTCTTCTTCAGATACATCAGGTTTTCAGCCACACAAATTAGTAACTATTCATATTCGTTGTATACTCTACTTTAACGCTTATTGTGTGACTGTGTATCCATCATATTCGTACGCCTTAATAATATCAATGCTTCCTTCTACATTGTATTGTATACTTAGCTATTTTTCATCGCCATTTTCAATACTATTTCAGCAAATTTGTTGATTATAGTAGAAATTTTGTTCTATAAAATCTAAAACTGAAATTTAGTATAAACTGCATAATATGCAGCAGAGGAGATTTTCACTTGATTTTTTAACCAACATTTCGTCGAAAATGTATTCAAAACACTCGCTTTTAAACCGATTTTTATTAAAATCTTATCAAATTGTCTTAAATTTGAATTATCAAAATAATTGTTTTGGTATTCACACACAATAGTTTTTCTTTCTCGAGATAAAGAAAACTTATAAACATACCGTTTTCCTCCTGTATATTTATTTATATATAAGTACTAACAGCCTTTGCAGTATATTGCATCCTTTAGAATCATAAAATGACAACTATTCTTTTAGTCTTATTGTTAGTGACATAAAATAGATTAATGTTGTATCTAAGTTTTTACAATTATAAACCTTTGCAAAGTTATATTGGTAAGCAGGTAAATTCAATAGGGCTATTTAAACACGTTTAATATGATTAAATTATAATAGCTCTTATAAAGTTTTTGATAAAGTTTAAAAAAAGTTGAACTCATATCAGTTTAAAAAAATTTAAAAGATGTAAGTGAATTTTATCAGATTTTTAATTTAAATGTTTTCATAATTTACGCGGCTTCTTATTGACCGATAAAAATTGCGTACGGGTGGAGGAAATTCTGGAAGATTCGTATTTGCGTTACCGGAATTCATATTGCTGCTATTTCCATTCAAATTGTAAACTTATAGGCTAACAAAATATGGCTATTTATTTTTACATGTTACAAATAGTTCTTATAAGTGGGTAACTTCAGCGCAATCTACCAATCTTATACTTCATAATTTATTAACATAAATGAGAAATTTAAGCAAACGTGCAGCTCAAACTTAAAATGAAATTTTTCCTTGACTCAATCATTATATAAAAATACATATAATTATGAATGGATTTTGATGCGAATAAGGTCATTATCTTCGAAACAGGCAATTTTTGGATCCATATCCAAAAAATAAATATCGTTGTGATAAAATTTTTAGATGAGAACTAGCCAATGATAACAAGCCAAAGAATTCTGATAGTCTAGTTTACAATTTGAATTCCAGTAACGCATTAAAAATTGTCAGAATTCCCCCCTCGGGTACGCAATTTTTACCAGCCAATAAGAAGCCGCATAAATTATGACATTTCATTTTTTAAATTGCAATTACTTTTGAAATTTGCTTCGAATTTGAGCGAGAAATGAAATTGTTATAGTATAATATAACGATTTCCAATTGCGGAGATACATAATTTTTAGTCATTTTAGCTTTTGTATAAATAATTACTGAGAATATAAGTTTGTAGACCCTAAACATTATTTCCACAGACACTATGCGACCCGATGGAATCATTTATAAATATATATTTACTATTCTACTGAAAAGTAGTATAAAAATAACATGCTAAAAGTATTTATTTCATTTGCGGTATAAATTAATTAAATACATATATAATAATGTTTTCAGACTATCTTAATGTTAAACTTTCTAAATTTATTGTTTTCCTTAATTTTAAATATCATTTGATATTACAGATGGGTGTTCATAGTAATATTATTCATTTAATTCATAATGTTGTGTATTATATACCAATGGCTATGAATATAATATGTCTGTAAAATGAGCGTTCATGTTCCTATATAATTTTGTTTTCTGCAATGCGACTAGTTTATTTGGTTTTATTATATATATTAATAATATGAAAGCAGTGTTTTTAATTATGGATGTTTTCATAATACAATATGATAAATGCTTGATACTAAATTTTACTTCTATTGGTGTTATCAATTATAATTATCAAACATAGCATATTAAATTATTTACCGAGGATGCAGGACTATTTAACACAAGCATAATTTTTTAAGTGTATACACTAATATATATTATTTGATGAAAGGTATTTTAACTAATTCGCTTTTACCTCTAATATTACATTCTCGTTTGAAAAACACACAAAATATGGTTTTCACATAGCTATGTATTTGCAATGAATTTTTGAATGTTTCGTTAGACTAATGGATTGAACCAAAATTCGTGTGTAGCTATCTGATCATATCGAAAATATTACAAGTACAGTAAACTGCAAAGTAAAAAAATTTCTTCCGACAAATTCTTTTCATTCATATTTTCAATCATTTATTGCACAAAATAGGTTGACGCCTCGCATATATACACAAAAATGTGTTCTAACATTTGCTACTGAAGTGTAATTTTATGGAACTATTCTTGAATTTGTTAAAATTTAAAAATGCAACTATAGGGTAATAATATATATTTAAACGCTGAATCTATTAAAAAATATGAAATATTCCTTATTATAATAAGCAATTGCTATTGAAATATTTGTTCAATGATAATAATAACCCAGTATATAAGAGTAGCTATACGATGAACTTAGATTCAGACAAAATATATAATAAATATGAGAATGAATAACTTTTAAGGTAATATTTTATAATAATGGAATAGTGAAAGGAAATTAAAAGAAATGAGTTTTAACAGAAATGTCTAAGCTTCAACGTTAATTTATATACTTATATGTATTTTGTTCTAAAAGTATGGTGTTTCGTTTAAATGCACACCAAGTTTAGTTTTAACTCTATTTTGAGACAAAAACTAAAGTATGTATATTATTATATATATTTCAAGCGGCTATATTACTAGGAAAAGTTTAGCCATTATGGGCTCAACCTTTATATATGTGTCTTAACATTAGTATTAAATGCTACTGGCATTGCTTAACCCTTAGAGGGCAAAGAATTTATTGGTTTTCTAAAAATATTAAAATATCTTATTTTTATTAATTTGTATATATATCTTGAAACCATTCATAATTTTTTGCTTAATTATACTCTTAATTAGACTTGGAAACATATTATTTTTTGCACACAACAAAAAAACAGTAATAATTAAAAGCCCTAGGCAGAATTTATAGAACCTTTTATACTATAGGTCCATATATATATATATACTATGACCCATATCCCTTAGAGGGTTAAGGAATATGCGTTGCTATATAAAAATATTATTATTATTATAAAATAGAATAACTTCTATATTTTTTAATATTAATAAAACTAAAGACACATAATAACACAAATTTGCAAAACTTTCTTGAAATATGGTAAATAAATAAAAAATTTAAAAAGCTAATCCTATCATTTAAATATACCTTTTATTTTCTAAGAGAAGAATTCTTTATACTCTCCTCTACCTTATTGTTTATAATGATTATTGGTGATACATATGGATTATTTTAAATACATCTCTTTATAACTGTAATTTATAACAATTATTTCGCTGTGCTGCTGGAAAATATGCATATTATACTATATTTCGAAGTATATACTAATATGAAATAGTTTATAACTGTTGAAATATTTATATCTATAAAGATTTTTGAAATAAGTCATTTTTATGTTTACTAATCGCTTTATCAACAGCAAAATGTTCACTGAAATACTATTAGAAAAGTAATTAGAATCGGTAAATACAAATAAGTAGAAATAATAATACAAATTTAAAACAACTCTTTTTATAATTTCAGAAAATCAAAGTTTAATTTAACTAATAACTAAACGATTTTGAAAGTGAATATTTTTGGCATTCTTGTATACAAAAAATATATATATATTTTAATTGAATGACATATTTATATTTAATATGGGCTTAAAATGAGTTATACATTTATTATATTTTTATTTTTATTATAAATTGTCATATTATTTAATTGTGTTAACTGTCTTATAGTAAATTATTGGAGTTCATTAATTTTTAACTTTTGCATCACTTATGAGTCATTATGAAAAACTTTATAAAAGTGAATTACTTTTATCACTTAAATTTTTTACACTATGCACTGTACCATTGTTGCATGATACTATTTTGTCCTACGTGTAACTGATGTTCTTATCTTTGTTGTGCACTTTTATTATTCTTTTTAGTAAGATACATTTTCGATGCTAAAGGTCCTAGAAATTAATCAATTAAATAGACACATTGATTTCAAATCAATAGTGGTCTAATAAATATCAGAAGATTTTAAATATCATGAAAATTATTAGAATCTGGAGACACTATGAAAGTCTATATATCTTCAAAACTGGATTCAGTCCATTTATAAACGTATATATTACCAATATTCATTAATAACCGTTCTTACACTGCTTCTTATATGACTCTGGCCTTTAGCCGGTGCGAAATTAAGAACCGTCGGCGCGATAAGATAATTTTCTCTTTAACTTTGCTATATTATTTGCCACAGCGGTATATTGAAATCTAAAAAGACATTTTCTGATACAACAAGAATATTTTCTGTCTAGAAAATACGTTTATAGTTTTTGCTTTTAATATGTTTACTGCTGTACTGCGTGTAATATGTTCAAACGACTTGGTTTAGTTAACATATTTCAAACTTTTTTGTTTACACTAATATTTAGAAAAATGCAGAATGCAAAATGAGGCTGTTTTTATCCATCTACTACCTAAATCGCAATCCAAATTCCGATAACTGCTTTAACAATTAATAATTTTTATTCGCCAAACTCTTTTTGATTATTAGAATAAATTAACACAACTTTGTATAATTACCAACATTGTGAAACAAATAAAAAGAACTATGAAATTTTATGGATTGAAAATGTTCAAATGTAATGAATAAATTGATAGACATTTTTCAGAAAAATATTAATAAATATGTCTATGCACTACCTTTTCAAATTCCAAATATGTTTGCTTACTTTTTAAATATAGCACTTTGAATATTCTGAATATATTGTTGATCTTAAGAAAAAGTATTTAACCTGCAAATTTATTCTTAGTTTCAATTCTAAAATTATAAATAAATACAAGACTCAAATAGAAACCACTTTATAGTCCCCATACACAATTATATATAATTTCGTGTATATAACTTCATATAACTTCATGAACTTGACTGTATTTACAATTGATTAAGTCCACCATTTTTGAAGGTCATTATCGTGCCCACTTATTTCCCATTTATACTCGCCGCAGCTATTATTGAGTAACCAACTTAACGGATCGATCACAAAGAAATAAAAAATAAGATATATCGGATATATTACTTGAATTTTACATTACAACTAATTTTAAAATTATATTAGATGTTCAACAGTTTCACATTATACATATATGCCATATATCGTTTAAGCATTAAATCGAACGCATTAAATGTATACAAACAAAATTGTCTATATTTGGCATGTTTGAGCCACTTTTCATATTTGAGCCGCCCAAACCCATGACTTTAAAAATATCATGACGCGAATGCACAAACTTTCTTTCTATTATATACTCGTACTCATTAGTCCATGTTTTATTATAGTAATTTATTGTATGCCAAATGTCCCTCTTATTAACATAACTTTCCCATGTTGTCCTCATTTGCATTCTGTCAAATGTTTTAAATATACATTACTTTATTATTATTAAATAGAGAAGGTGATGAGCTCAACATTTTTAGAGTGCAAATGTCCAAAAAAGTACCTTTTCATTACTGAACCACTTGGAACGCCATACTATGTCCATACATAACAGTCTTTATGGGGAATGTGTAAGCTTCAAATCAAGACACATAAACACTCACTCACACATACATACATTGCTCTAATTTCTAAACATGTTGTATAAAAATAAATAGACGTCTACGTCTTATTGTCCAAGTAGGAAATTATGAGCCATAATGTATATTCGTTCAAACAGGTGACACCAAGCGATCAAGCTATGAGCAACAATGATCTACTCAACGCAAGTCACGTTAGTTTGAATGCCCCCAACGCTCGAGAAGACGAGGAAATTCTGGCGGCCATAATAACTGCACGGGAGATGCCAGCCCAGAAGAGCAAGTCTTATCTCAATGATTTTTTGGTTAAGCAGTACAAGGGATTTAAGAAGATCGGATACGGCGAAGCCATCAGATTTTTCTACACTGCACCAGTCACTAAATTCTGTTGGAATATTGTAAGCTTACTTTATTGTTATGCTAAATATTGAATATATTACTGTAATATATCTTTATAAATAGTAGTAAATTCATTGAAATAGATATATTTCGTATTTGCCTATTTAAATTGTAAGATATTGTCAAAACACACTTTCGTAAATTTATTGATTATAAATATGACGCCTTTGAACACTTGTTAATATTATTCGCAAATGATATGTGAATTTTAAATACTCATTTAAAGAAAGTAGATTTAGACATAAAAGGAATTAATTGTTACTGATTTTACTTCTTTCAGTACAATCTTTTGTTTTAGGTACGTAAAATAAAAATGGGAATTAACCTTAACATGATCCTAATTCTTATATTTCACAGCTTTTTAGCATGTAACCGGAGTGAGTCATTTATCTGTTAAATTTTCTCAATTGCAAAGTTTGGCCAAGATGTAATTTAACTACGTACAACTTTTGTAAAAAATTATTTCATTTTTAATATGTAAAAATTATTACTCAATAATAGATTTAAAATATTATTTGGCAGCATAAAACCTTATTTGATAGAACATTTTCCGTTAATTGTAGCATACTACTAATACTGCAAGTAATGCCTAAATCAATTTAATAAAGCTAAACGATATTATTTTAAAATATCATTATTGATATAATATTTTATTTAGCAATATCAATATTATTAAATAACGACTCTTAATTTATTTTAGGGAAATATATTTTTAAATACAACAATATAGTTTTTTTACTATTAAACTAAATACGTAAATAAATTTCTCAATATTTCTTGATTTTGTTACAATTATATTATTTTATATAAAATAAAAATATATTGATATTTAATATTTATAAAATATTATGGAAAAATATTTTATTCATATCAATTACCAATATAGTATTTTTACTGTTATGGTAAATATAATTTTACTTCTTTAATTGTTACACAATTTTTATCATATAACCAATTTATGATAACATTGTAAAAAAGATATCTGAAATATATTTGCGGAAATTTCACAAATTGAAAATATTTTATACCTTTTTAACATATAAATAATTACGTTGTAGTAACACTTCGTGCTCATCTTTTATTTAGATCGCTGCATTAAAAGGAGATATTTCTATTAGCTCCGTATTCAAAATAAAATTTCAAGCATTACTTAGATCGCGTAAATATTACTTTTGAACAATATATTATCATGTTCATTTATTAAAAATTTCATTTCTATTTCAGATCTCTTATATCTGCTTCCTGGCCTTATTCACATACTATGTGCTTATCGATTTAGACGATTTGGAAAAAACTGGACAGCCTTCCAAGGTGGAGATAACGGTTTGGATCTGGTTCATCACTCTCATCATTGAGGAATTTAGAGAAGTAAGTCCGAATCAAATATTCATGATATTTTATGAAGTTACGTTATTCGTATACAAATTAGTTTACTTGTAGAGGAGCTACCTTGTCTGGATTCTAATCTATTTTTTGTATTTTATGAATAATTTACTATATTTGTTTGGCAAACCATTTTTTAGAATGCAATTTAGAATATTTGTAATTGTTCAACTTAATTCCTTTTTTATAATTCAGCCATAATTTTCTTTAAATTTTTCTGGTAAATTGCATAAACAAATTTAATTGGTTATTTAATCAATCTGTTATTATTTTAATTCTTATCCTTTGAGTTATTACTAGATAGACCGTCAATATTGTCTACTTGTTATGTAGAAAATATATGTTAATTTATGTGTGATGCATTTTATTATTTACTACTTTGTTGACACTTACGATAAATTATGGTATCGGTCAGTCCGTTTACAATAAAATGCATGCCCTCTTATTTAGTATTTATGTAAACGATAAAATAACTTGCCATATATTTAAAACAGTACTCATTTATCAAGAATGCATTTAATATAAACTTATTTGATACAGAATCCAAAAGAAATAATACAAATGATGGCTTTAGGGATATCTTTTAATGAATATGAAATGATAACTTGTGTAACTGCGCAAAAAATTAAATATTACTTGAAATACAGCAAATGTACTAAATATATCAATTGATAAATGAACTGCACTATCTGTTTGTAGTTTTTTTTATATTTCTAATAATTATCTTTAATTATAATATGTAAAATTATATCATATTTATCATGTAGTGTCATATAGTACCATGACTAATGATACTAACCCTTTCTCTGACAATCATTAGGCCTTTGGCTCAGACCACGGTGGTACAGTCCTATTCAAACTGAGTCACTGGTTCTCTTCAACATGGAACATCTTTGACCTATTGGTCTATGTGCTCTTCATCCTGGCTATCATCCTACGCTGCACTCTTCACGGGGATGATTTCCTCAAAGCGCGAAATCTCCACACTATTGTACTCTCTATGTGCTATCTGCGATTCATGCAATTCTACTACGCGCACAGATTCATTGGACCAAAGGTCGTCATGATCAGGAGAATGGTATGTGCATTCACCGTACCAATCTTATCCAAAATTAGACGTTCTTGATATACATTTATGGCAAAAAATAACACACAAACACCTTACATCAAACATAATATATGTTTTGTTTTGTATATATTGTAATTCCAAGTTTTTAATATAGAATACTCCTTTTCACTTGATATTATCAATTTAACCTCTGTGCTCTAATGTGACTCAATATTACGAAAATCATTGCAGAAGTAATAAAAATTACTTATCAATAAATTAGTATGACATCATATTTTATTGACTTGTCAACCTGTAGTGACAAAACGACAAACTGGTTACAGTGAGATTTCCCAAAATTCTTAAATATATTTTTATATGTCATTAATTTTAGATGCTTTATCAATATGTATTATTTAACTTTATATTCTGTTTGAAACCTACATTCCAGTTGAACGACGTCGTATTTTTCCTCTGTATCTACATTGTCTTTGTGTTCGCCTATGGCACTCTGGCTCAAGCACTGCTCTTTCCAAAGAGTGCACCCTCTTGGACCTTGCTTAAGAATGTGGTTTACTATCCCTATTGGCAGACGTACGGAGAGCTCAATCTCGAAGATGTTGAAGGTCAGAGCTGTTCTTTGAGCAATTTTAATTATCTGTATTGTGCATAAAAATGCGAAAATATATAAAATTCAGTCGATATGATAGTTGACTATATTCATAATTAAAGACAACATATAAAATGAAGACAAAAAATCAACTCATAACAACCCATTACTTCATTCTTTATTGGCAACATGTGTAAATGTAATAATTAAAAAATATACATTTATTAATTAATTTAATTTGGTTTAATGTTGTGGCCTCTGGCTCTAGGACTTGGTTTCAGTCTGTTTATGAGTAAATATTTATAAATATGATATAACAGTGGCTGGATGAGAGATATGGAGTAGTAAATAAATGAATATAGGAGTTGGATAATGATAGAAAAAGAAAAAAACAGATAATAAAAAATAAAATAACAAAATAGTTATAATTTTGACTATATGGTAGTGTTCCAATATTTATTTATTTAAATACAAAGAAGTATATAATGAATATGAAAATACTGGAAAGTTGCTCTAGAAACCTTAAATGACCACACAGAGCGAAATAAAATTAGTTGAGAAACTTTCAAGGCCAAATAGATACTGTAGTGTTTAATTAGAACATAGGGACAAAAATTAAAGTGCATAAAACAAGACAAAAAATTCATTTAAACTATATATATAATAACAAATTAGAGGAAGGAAAGGAGATAAGCACTAGCAACCATTAGTGGATAGTATGCACTCTACACATGTATTTTTAACTGTAACTAATGATAGTTACCATAAAAACCTAATAAATTTGAAGATTTTAGTAAAATAACGTGATTCACAATGACTTACTTTACTACAAATTTATTAACAATAAGCACATCAAAAACACATAAATGGTTTTAAGTAAGAACATATATAATATAAAATATAATATAGTATGCAATGTTGTTTAACGTTTAATACTAGTTGTAACTAGAAATAGCAATACATTTACTTGCTGCACAAGTTTCTTTAAAGCTCCTTTTCAAAACTTAGACCTACTCATCAAAACACCACAAAAAAACCCTTTTTGTTTAAGTATTCCCTGATAAAGTCTATATATATATTACTTTTAAATCTATTTATTTAAATTATAACTGTGAGCTATAATATTTTTTATTAATGTGTATGAACATAATCGGATTTGAGTTTTATTTGAAATCTCAATAATCTATTTAAATTTTATTTACATGTATTAGAAGATTATCAAATCAGTTATTTTGATAGTATAAGTTATTTAAAATTTACATTACGAAAAGTAATTAGTTTACTTTATAGACAATAATTCACTTAATAAGGATTTTACAAAAATATACTTTTTGAGCACAACATGAAAACAACAGCTTTATTGACAATGGTGCCAACCTAAAAGGATATTTATGTTAACGACAGTTACTTGAAGTACTTTACAAAATTGTTATTCTGTATCCGAATTTGTGTTAACACAATTTAAAGCTTCTAGTTTTTTGTTATCTTTCAGGCCAAGATAACTGTGCAGCCGGTGATGCAACATGCGCTAACAGTAATGCACTCGTGATTATTACGTTTGCTCTTTTCATGCTTTTCACGAATGTGCTACTTCTTAACCTGCTCATTGCTATGTTCGGGTAAGGGACTTGTCTGTTTAATTGGAGTAGCTCCCTTAAATGAATCTATGTAATTCGACTGTTCTATTTTATCAATTCAATTCGGATTATTGCCTAGTTATAAATAAAATTATAAAAACAAAATGAATATAATATGTATAATAACTAAATAATAATACTATAAATATTATTAATTTATTATAGATTTATTCCAAAAGATTGCATATTTTATACAGAAGCAAACTTCTACTTAAAGTGAATTACGTTGCACTTCTTAAAAAACAAAACATTACTTTGACCTACGCGGAATTAAGCAGTGAGATTATTGTATACTCGTCATATTTTTGTAATCATCCATTTTATATAGACATTTAATTGTAATCTCTCTCCTTACTGGTATTCTACCGATTATTCATATCATATCATTACATAGATATGAAAAAATCACTACTACTCGTCTAAAAATAACTATATCTTAATTATCCAAGAAGCTATTGAAAAAGTCTTCCAGTCAGAATCTCTAAAACTGGAAATGTTATAATCTCGATAATGTCTCTTTTGGATATGCGATTTAAAAGGTTTTATTTAAAAAACGTGTGTTACTTATTCTCTATATATAACCTCTGCGATTTATTGCTATTGATTCAGATATTGATTGGTTAAACGTAAAATCATAGGCAAGACTAGTGCATAGCAGGTAAATTTTATGATGAGACTATTAAGTATCAGTCTGTATAATAAATATATATAGGATGTCTGAAATCCATACTCTTAAAGCTCAGGATACTAATCTATATTTTTACTGAATATTTTCAATTACAGGAACACATTTGAAGCTGTACAGTCTAGCTCAGAGAAAGTGTGGGCCTACAACCGCTTCGATTTGATACATGAGTTCTTCGATCGTCCCTGGCTAGTACCGCCCTTTATCATCATCGTAATCTTCTATCGCATCATTCGAAGCATTGTCTACAGGTGCAGACAGTGCCACAATTTAAATGCAACTATAGCAAGAAAATCCACCGATTTTAGTAAGCGTGAAATTTTCTCCAACTAGTTATTCCTAAAATCAATTTCATATTTTAACATCTATATATATATATATATATTACCATTCCATTTTTTAAATCTTCTTAAAAGCCTAATCTGTATATATATTTTTATCAAAAATGTTAAGTAAATTTTAAGTAATTATATATGGAAATCATAAATAAAAACAAGCTCTAAGTTTAAATGTTTTAGAAAAAATAATATCAAAAATAAAACTATACTCTTAATAATATGTTGTGTGTCTTTATGCATTGAAATATGTTTCATTCTTTTACACAAATAACAACTTAATATTATAGGTAGTAAAACAATTGGCAATACGAGAAAATATGTCTGACCAATATATGTCTCACCTGGCATGTCTAACCAGTTTTTATCTCACCTGACATGTCTAACCAATATATGTCTTACCTGGCATGTTTAATAATGTTTGAAATTTGAAATTTATATAATAATAGTAGTATACAGAAAGCTTAACATTAAATACTTCGATGTGTGCTATCCCCATTTATATATTTTGACTTGTAATACTGTACATAATATTTAAAACATTTATGATTATTAACGCATAATTGTTTTACCATTTAATATTCTTTGTTTATTTAGAATAAAAAATTAAAATATTGCATATATCATACTCGTACTATATTTTTTTTTTATTTTCATGAACTATACACTATAAGTTACCTGGAAATACCAATTATATTCTTATTAGGTCTACATTGAAATGCATCATAATTCTCCCACTTCACAGAGGTAACTCTTCCAATGCATCCCAATCTGGAGCTATCAGGATTTGAACAACAGTGTGCAGAGCTATATACACAGCAACACTGGCAAACAGAGGACGAGTTCACCTCAAATATCAAAGAATCAATGGAACGGTAAATTTATCAAATCATTTTTAACTCAACTTGTACTACTACTTATCAACAAGCTTACGTTATTTCATTTGTTTATTAAAACAGCACGGCAAAAATTCGAAATCGAGTTATTTATGTTAGACTAGAGATATTATTTTTTATTATCTTATTCTTTTTTTTCTTTTTTTTAAAGCTAAAAAACAGACTGACTACTATTTTTATGAGGTATGTTAATTTTCACCCCAAAAAACGCCGTGTTTTTAATTGTATGATTAGTCTTATTCCGACAAGCCTCTCTCTTTACATTTATTTGTTTATGTATACTTATAACTCTATATGTTCCTTCAAAACTCTATAAAAAAATCTTATTTACTTCCAATAATCAGAATGGACCGTGTCATCGAAGAAGTCTCTGGAATTAAGGAGGATCTCGAGAAAATAAGCCTCGAGGAGCAACAATTTCTTTCTAATCCAGTTGTGCCGAGCATGGCAGCGAACGCTGCTTCTAATCAAACACAGTGAGTTTTCTATAGTTTAAATTTGACAATAAACACCTCTATTTAACAATAAAATGTAAACTTTTGAAATATTCTATTTATTCATTGAGTCCTACTACAAGTCTAATTACTAACCAATTAGTCACAACTTTTAGTATGGCTGACTATCTTCGTGTGTTCTTCGTATTAATTTGAATCTTCTAAAAATATCAGTTTTTAAAATTTAGTTCATTTTACGAAAAACTCTCAGAAGTTAAAAACCTAAACTTCAAAAGTTTCCATTTAGCTGATTAAATATAAAAAGAATCAATAAATCACAACATTTTTATTTAGGAAATATTAGTTTGTGACGTATACTTATTGTTACATTTCAATAAACAACTAAATACATATGAACTGACTATGTATAATCTACAATGTAAAATATTTATTATTTCAAAAATTTGATATACATTTAAAAACTTTACAATTTCAAAAGCGGTCATTATTAATTAATTAAATTCACCTGTTTATCTCAATGCTTCCATAACAGAACCGAGATTAAGGAGGATGTCTCAGATCTGCGAAATAAAGTAAATGGTTTGGAGAGCCAGTTGAATCAAGTCATTCAACTTCTCACAGAGCCCCCGCGTGTTCCACATTAGAACAGCCTCTCTGGCACTGTGCTCTAGACTTCCCTTTCTCTCCATGATACTGACCCTCAACACTCAATTCACATTTCTTATACTGGCCCAATCTCCCGGTCATAGTTAATATTAATATAGCGGAGATTGTAACCGAAATTAGACAACGATTCATAAATAGCATCCCAAAATAAGAATATGTTTAAAACTGTAGCGTTTTTTTCTTAAATTAAATATCTTTTTTATAATAAATATGTTAACTATATATGATACTATCAATAACATGGTATTCCAATATTTAATTACGTCTGCATTTGTAGCATACATAGTTACTTTTACTAATTTTAAATATATATATATAGTAAGAATTTACTTAAATTTAATCCAAATAGACATATATGTAGAGATAATATATAATATATATAATATATATAATATAATAGAGACATATATGATATAATTTCTTATTGGAAAGGACCATAAGAACTATACATATAAGGGTAATGACATGTGTGCCATTATGTGCTTAAAATTAGATGTGTGCTTCAAAGTGTGGCACTTATTTCAAATATCTAAATAATTATCACTTATATTATGTATATATTACTATTTGTGTTAAAGCTACAATTTTATTTACATATTTTTACGATCCTTAACTGAATAAAAATAAAGCATTCTTCATGTGTATTGTAAGAAAGTGTTCCAATTGGATTTAATTTTGAACCCATTCGAATGCCAAAAAAATAATCATAGACTATCATGAGTATATTTGTATGTATGTATGTATATCCATATCTTTATATCTTGCAACTAAATTGCCTAGTAAAATATAATTTACGATTTAAACTCAAGGATATTTACTATTTCACATAGTCTATGTTGGGCTATGCATGTTCACAAACCACATATTGTATATTTAGATTTATTATTGTAAACGTAATATACTTACGAACGCACATACCTAACATCCAATTTCTTTACACAAACTTTATAATTTTTACACCATTTATAACTAGAATAAGTCAATATTACAGTATATAATTATTTCTGAAATTATGCCTTCTCAATACAAAAAACATTTGACTTATCGAAAACTTACTTTTTTGACAGAATGTTACTTCTCATTTTGTAATAAATTGATGTACTATGTATCTCACTTATTATTAATACGCCATATCTTTCTATTTAGCCATATTTCAATAACAATACTTTTTAATAACTTATTTCTTGTTTTATTATTTTTTGTATTTTATATCTATATATTACAGGAAAATGACATTCTTCATGCTTCTTTCTTGACCAAAAATTAATCATGACCGACAGTTGAACTGTTTAACACAGCTTATTTTTATAAACATATCTTTGTACTCATATACCTTGTTCAAAATAAATATTATGCCTATTTATTTAATAAACCACAATAGTCTTGTAAAATATGCATCACTGTATTCTTCATGTATTGTTTTTATTTTGAAAGTTTTTTTTTAAGTAGTAAATATCTGTAGATATTTAGATATTTTATAAAAACAATAATGCCATTATTTATATTTAAAGACAATGCAATAAACATGTATTTTGTAGGCCGGAAATTTACCTAAAAGTTTAAATTTGAAATCCTAATATAAATTATATATTAAGTTGTTGATTAAAAACCTTTTTTTTACTGGATATTATGAACTTTATTAACATTTAGGGGACTTTAAATTTCAATTATGGTAACTTAAAATGGTGTGTTACAAAAATGTATGTTATTAAATATGATAAGCTTTATAGCAATTGTTTAAAAATATAATCATGAATCCTTTGAATGATGTTGAAAAACAATACTAAAACTAAATAAAAAAGAGAGCATAAAAAACTTAAGGTTAAAAACTTAAATTATTCCATTGTTCAAAATAGATATTTTATATTCATTTATTTAACAAATTAATAATTTTTGCTGTGTATTCTTGATTCTGAAAATATGTTAATTGTATTACAAGTTTCATGTATTATAATTGTATATATATTAATATGTTAACAAAGTTTATGCAATATAAATACTCAGCTTGCCAACATGAAAGTCACACATTTAAACAGGCAGCTGATGAAGACATTCACGGTTAGTCCAGCATTGACTTCAGTTCATACATAACAGCGAACGTCATGGTTACTGTATTTATACACAGTGTAGTTGGGTATGTTCAGTTTTGTCCTGAAGTAAAGGCCTGCAATTTGCAATTGCTGCATTTTTGGAAGAGTTGATTCTTTGAGCCTTATAAATGTCCTTGATAGTCTTCCTCTGTACTATGTTTAAGGCTGTAAGCCGAACACTTGTCACAAATATCTTTTCTAGGCTGCCATACCCCTTTATGTTCTTCATCTCAGAAAACCTTTAATATCACTAATTATTGTATAATTAGCGCAATAAATAACATTCCATAAACCGATTACTGGCTACATAATATTATACATGACGTGTGATAAGAATATTTCAAATATTATCGTTGGAAATTTATTCAACGTTAGCTTATATCTATTTAATTATAAATATAAATAATTGTTGTTAAATGGAAGTAATTATATTTAGTAGTTATAGTATAGGCATAATTCATATTATTTATTTACACTAATAATCCAGTTACTGGCTGCATAATTTATACAAGATGTGTAATAGTATTAAAATTAATAGAGCGTTATATAGGAGAGTGTGGTTTTATTGAGTGACTGATGCACCAAAAATCGGACTCGGCTATAATAAAATGTTTGGGGTATAGATGTATTTCAATCTAAAGAATATGAAAGTGGCAAAAAGTTAAAATCGTCAGAAATGTATGGTTGGCTGTTTTTGTACTGATCAAATTATGTTTCAAACAGTGCTTTATATATATATTGTTTTCCTTTAATTGTAATTTATACTAACTGAGTAGGCAGAAAGGATTTTGCGAAACAAATCTTATTCAAAGCACATAAGTAATATTTTTCTATTTCTTTTGAAAACTTTTAAATCAACTGACCTATGTATGTATGTAGGTAGGTATATCACTATAAAAATTAATAAATATAATTGATTTAGTAAAATTTAATGCCTAATCATTAGATAATGACAAGACATTAATAGGCTACTAGTTATTTGTAGTGTACCATTTCATTTTATCAATGCGACAAAAGTTATGATAAAGATCATCAAATCTGCAGAAATGTACATTTTTTATTCCATATATAATTTCTTATTACAAGCTATACTACTTGTAATTAGAATAAATATTTATAATAGAACTTCAACATTGTTACAGTAAAAATACAATTTTTAATGGCTAAATAAATTAATATACACAATTAAAAATAAGCATATATAAAAATCATGTGAGGAAACAGCAACAGGACTTGATTTTATATTATTAAAGTCGCTCGATAAAATAGCAAAGAAGCTTAAGTAGAAAATACAATGGAAATATATAATTCATGGTGCCAAAATAAAATAAAGTATTCCATGACTCCGCTCCAATCTCCAGAGACGCATGGTTAACGGTAGTGACCATGTAATGACGAAACATTTTGGAGTTATAATTTTTATGCTGCGTTCGCGCGGTTCGATTTTTTCCTTTTATTCGACTTTGTTTCGATTAGTCGCGATATCGAAAGGAGCATACATACTGTTATTTTGCTTCAATTTTTTTCTTCGATTTTTAGCATTTTAAAAATAATTTACTTATTAACAACTAAAATGAAAAGAAGAAAGGTATTAACGTTGAGTGCTCTATAAATACTTATATATTAATAAGAAACATAAAACTAGAAGTAAGTGGACAGAAATCCAATAAAAGTAAGTATCTTAAATTCCCTCTACATTTAGCATTAAGACAATATGTTTTTGGCAAAAAAGTACAATTGTATGGAATATATACAATTTATTTATATATATGCTACAAAGATACAGTTATACATTTGTACTGTGTGTATTATTTTTAAGCAATTATTAAGTACTTGACTTTTTTTTTAAATCGAAGGAAAAATAGAACATGTTCTATTCTTTTGATTCCATTTCGACTAAAATCAAAAATTTAATAATAAAATAAAGAAATAATAAAGATTTTTATTTGGAAACAAAAACGAAAACCCGAGGGTTTGAGTGTCAATTACATTAAAAAATTCCCTGTGAGATACATACTATAAAAACAGAAATATAACTATACCACAATGACAGAAACACAGCAAAAAGTAAGAAATTTAGCGCCTCTGATACTATAAAACTTTTACGGAAATGAGCTGTGGGGGCCTTGAAAGCGAAGGTGCGTCGTTTTCTAAGTTGTGTGCATAATTATCGGGCGGCGGTGGGAAACCAGTATGTCAGGTAATTCGTTGCGGTCCATGATTCGTTTAAAAAATTTGGTTGCGAGTGTCTGTCTGCGTTCTGCCAAGGACGGAATTTGCTAAATGCAGAGAGCATCGGCGTCTTTGACGTAGGGAGAGACAATCGATAGAGCCCTTTTTTGAATATTTTCTAACGTGGAGTATTGTGCCTGAGTGATACTAGAGTGCCATACCGGGGTTCCGTATTTCGCTATAGACTGATAATGGCCCTGTAAACAACGATAATTTCATTTCGATGATGTGCCTGCCCTTTTGAGCATTCGAAGGTATAGTACATACGTGTGGCACATTTCTTTGCAATTGAATCAATGTGATCTGACCATGTAAGCGAAACGTTGATGATGAAACCAAGTATCTTTGCTTGTTCAACTGGTTTGATTACCGTATTGTCTATTATAATGTTTGGCCAATCTTGCGATGCGGTTGAAAATTAGATTCTCAATTCTTGAGTTTTCTTTGTATTTAATTTCATGTTATTTTCTTCTGTCCGTGTTGAAATATAATCCGCTTTTTCTTGCATAATTGAATTGTGTTGTGATTTGACAATTTCCACGACGGAACTATCACCGACGTATTTATATCCGCTTGAAGGTCGTTAAGCAAAGCAAAATCTGAATCGTGACTGAAGTCGAATCAAAGTCGAAAGAAAATCTAACCATGTGGACGCAGCATTAGAATGCATATAAGAGCATCTTAATATAATTTAAGACCCATTCTGTCAACACAACACCCCCCCCCCCCCCGTACGAAACATATATCTAAATGGGACATGCTTTCAAAATATATCTAAGTGAGACATCTATTTGTAGAATTGATATTTTTACACAAAAATTTGTATACTTATGTAATATACCAACATAGTCCCAAGATACACGTAGATTACAAATATCAACTTTATTTATACGTACATATAATACTTGCAAATAGCAAATTAGCCGTGCCTTCAAAGTAAATCTAAATGGAAATTTGTCAGTGCCTTCCCCATATGTCTAAATGGGACACGTCTTTTATTATAATTTTAAGTGGGACATTTCATGCGCATGCGAAGTTATATACATCAAGGTCAGCGCGGTTGTTTCAAATGTTTGTAGACCTACTCACTTTATTACTCTAAATGGGACAGTCCCACTTA
>JAYRBW010092459.1:0-21077 GCA_036023295.1 Invenusta paracnida
TTTGTTGAAGCTAAGGGTTCTATCCAGGGTGATTCCCAGGAAGACTGGATTCTTGTTCACACTGAGGGTGGTATCATGATGTTGTAGTTGATGTTGATGTATAACAGATGTTGTAGTCTGTCGGAGAAGGAGATCAATGATTGCACTCATGGTTGTAGTGTTTGTCACTTCATTTCTACGTAGATATACGTGCCCTTGGATCCACGGAAGATTGACGGTGTACTCGCATTCGCTGAGGAGTTTTCTAACTCTAACAAGGTCCGTGGATGTATTTGGTGGTGGCGCTTTAAGCACAGAGATAACGGAAAAGACTATTAAAACACATTTTGGCAGGGGAATTTTCCGGATGTTCATTAATCCATCTTAGGGGAGCCAGGACAAGAGCTTCCAGCTTAATTTCGATGGAGAGCTTGTAAACTTTATTCCCTTAGTTCTGATAGTATTCCTGTTACCTACAAAGGAAGTGCTGATTTCCATATTGGAGCATGTGGCATGGTCCACAGGAGATTTGTCAACTGGGAGAAACTTTGGCCGTCTCCGACGTTTAAAGTGATGTTGGCAACAACAACTCCTGCTTTGCGTTAACTACTGCAGGTCTTGTGGCGGTCGATTGTATTGCATCTGGGATGTTTCCTGATGTTCTCCGGATAAAGTATGTGCAAAACCGATCGAATTTTTCGATGATGCTTAGTGAGTACGCTAATTTTCGAGCCCCAAATATTTAAAAGACGTACATAAACTTTTAAATATTAGCGACATTTTTAATTTTAAATTGGCACTATGTGTGTGAGTTTGAATGATAGGTTACACTTTGAAATTCCGTTGCATGTTTTAATTTAATGTTTAGACTAAATTACAGATTAGGAATTTGTATCCGTGTATTTAATACTTTATGTTGCCAATGTCAATATTTAGATATTGCAAAAAGACATTTCATATTTACTTCTCAATAAAATGTCTTTGTAGCGAACATAATGGTATAGAAATCCAAGTATATTATAATATGCAGCAAAAACTTTTGACAAAGAAGTATAAATTACTTCATCCTAATAATAATTCATTCATTATTGCGTATGTATCCTTGTTTATCGTTTGATATGATATAAACATGTTTTTATCATTGCATTGTAATTTATCGTGTATGATATACTATACAACTTTTGAAATATTTGAATTACTTAAGAATGCTGTAATATGTGTCATACCATCACATTATCAGCAGCGGACGTGTAGGTAACTTGGTCACTGAGTTCTGTAGCGTTCATGGAAGACGCAAAATTGCTCCCCACAGCTGTGAACGTTGGCCGACAAAGTCTAAATTCAGGAGTTGATCCAGCAGTAACATTTGATATCGGAAAAATGGTTATGGTAGCGGTTTGCTCTCCAACAGGCCACCATGAGGTCAGTTTTATCTTCATTCGTGATCCGGACATAATTTTGCCTCCGGGTTGATACGAGACTGATACTGTGGTCAATGTGTTGGTGGTGCTTCCCGGAAATCCCTGCAGTTTAAAAGTATTAAGACACCTAATTGCACATAGTATTAAGAATTAATCATAAATTAGTAATTTAAGTAAAATATTTTAATTTGTAATTTTTGGATAAATACTTTTTAATAGGGAAAGTAGAGTAGTATAACGATAATCTCAGTGTTATCCATAAAGAATTGAAAAACCCACAATTGATAAACAAATAATTATATATTATTTTGAGACGTTTCGGTTAGTTCCATTAACTAGTTCCATTAACTAGTTCCATTAGTTGTTCTATTAACTAATCCTTATCACATTAGTGTCTAATACTGGATTGTCCTTTAATCTGAATACATATATCTTATTTATATAAATAGATACACTTACAGTAGATCTTCGATCACGAATAAGAATATTTTCAATAAATGATTTTTTCTTGTTTTCTTCATTGTGAACATTAAGATTAACTTCTTTAACAATAGAAACGGTCAGTATAGATGCCTCAGTAAAGTGACTACTCTCATTGTTGAAGGCTGCAACTTTTAATTGAAATTCCCGATTATGGACTAATTCTAATCGACTGTGATTTTGACTGAGAATGGGAAGGAGGGGATTTGCTATATTGAACAGACTCAATTCATTTCCAGATATAATCTTGTAGTAAATTTCTCCACAAGGGCAGTGTTTTTGGTTCTTGTTTATGCACATCTTCGTATCAGCATCAGTAGCTTTGTTTAGTTTATAAATTGCTTTTTCACTTTTCTGTTGAGACACAATTGTTACTTGATGATTTGAAAATTGAGGATGATTGTTATCAACTGAAATGTAAAATTAATTATGGAAGTTTGAGAACAAATACAATGTATATAAATGCGAAATATACTAAACACCTTCATCAATCCATTTTATTTTAAACATTTATTTCCAAAACACTATCATTTTCAACACAACAAATATTCAAAATCATGTGTATAATAAATAATAAATAATAATAAATGTATTGGTGGAAGACACATATTGATTATGGAGATAAATAAACACGAACAAGCAATACTCTCAAATACAATTATATAAGCTAGGTGTGCAATATAAACAAGGATGTATACAAGGATCAATCACGTGAAAGAAACCTGAACGTTAATTAATAAAGTCATTAATTAATTTACTAAACATCAAATGGATATAGCGTAATTATATTTATAAATACTATTTATGATTATTTCTTCATATACATTTAAAGTGTTATTTTCATTAGTTATGCCCATGATTATGAGCCTTTGTTATGTTCGAAAGTAATTTCGTCTTACATATACACTTATTAGATTTATATATCTATATATATTCCGAAAAGCGTATGCAACTTATCTTGTATTAATTATTACCAGGGTATCATGATATATGTAATTTAAATGTGTACATGGTTGAAAGTAATTTCCGTTCCAAACTCATTTCATCATCTTTTTACGATATACGTTTAAGTCATTAAAACACTGTTTACGTCATTTTAATCCGTGTGTATTATATTCAGTACCTTTCTATATAAATAATGTATTATACTAGATATAATTTATTTGTAGGTAATATTATGGATTGTACATCCAATCCATATTATATAAATAGATATTATACTATATATAATAAACAATAAATAGATGGAATAATATACGCTATATTATAGTTAAGATTTATGGTATGCATTAAAATTCATCATGACATGCACCAGCAGACGACTTGCGTAAAAATACAATTAAATATGCAATTATGTCGAAAAAGCGCGATAATTACTTGCAATTAAGTACACGTAATCGAATTACCGCATAGTACACATTAATGATGTATATTAATTGTTAAAATATGTATACGCAATTATTTTCAATAATAATAATTATTATTATCTACAATTTATTTGTAACTATTTGTTCTAAACTGAATTTATGAAGCACTATGAAAGAATTATTATGCAGCAATAGCAATAATAAAATTATAAATTTCAATTATTCATATTTCTGTTTTTAAAATAATACTTAAAATGTTTAATAATAAAAGTAATAATTGATATATCGAGAATGATTTATAAATCCAAATAAAAATAAAAGTCAAACGTTTTTCATCCAAATATATTTAATTCAAATGTTTTCGTCAAATACAATTGACTTCATCAGGAGAAAGGTACAGAGAAAAATTGAAATAGAAAGTGGCGGTATTTACAAATAGAGTTTAAACAAATTAATTAAATATTTTCAAAGAGAAAAATGCACCCGAATTAAAAAGATGGGTGTTAAGGCTAGGTTTGTTATGTCTAATTAAAAAGGCTTCTTTAATATTTAAGTTAAAATTGTTACATGCAGAATCAATGGCTTTGAAATTGTTTTTAGGAGAAATGCACAAATTACAAGATAAAAGATGGTTGGAAATAGGGGAATGAGAGGTATTTAAGTGTTCTAAAATTCGTTTTCCGAGATGACGCTTTGTTTTTCCAATATAGGAAATATCAGGATCACCCTGACAAGTAAATTTGTAAATGACGTCACTCTTCAACTGTTTAAACTCTATTTGTAAATACCGCCACTTTCTATTTCAATTTTTTTCCGTACCTTTCCTGATGAAGTCAATCGTATTTGACGAAACGTTTGATAAAAAAATATATATTTGGATGAAAAATTGTTTGACTTTTATTTTTATTTGGATTTATAAATCATTCTCGATATATCAATTATTTAATAAAACAGTTTATAGAAATTATATCAGATAATATACAAATCAATGTATAAAACAGAATATGTTTTTTTTAACGAATGCGGCTCACTGATGTTTGTAATATATGTTTTTACCATGTATTTATTTCATCCAATTTGTGAAATTATTTTACGAAATATAACCAAATTATATAATTTCAAGGCAATATTACTGAAGTTAAAATATTATTGTGCGAATTGAATAACATTGTTTTATAAAACATTTTTCTAGTGAATAATTATTGCATTTATTGTCTTTTCTTAGATAAAGATGTTATCCTATCTTACTGAAACTCACATATTGTTTTACAATGGGCATCTATCATTATGTAAATATAATACACAGAGTAAAATAAATGTCATGAAACACCAGAGCTTTTGAGCTTTTGTTATGTTCGAAAGCTCGGATGTTTTATTAAATTTATTTTACTTAACGAATGGTTTATTTCAGTAATCAGTACTTTTTTTCCGCATCATCATACCCAGAGATTGTTACAGTGGATATAACTATATTAACAAAATGCTCAATACATTATCCACATTTACGAAAAATCATGAACAATTTTAAATACATTTAGGAATTTTGTAATTCATGTTTATAACTTGAGCAACTGTTTTACCGATTACATGCGTATCACCTTCATTGCAAAGAATACACTTCCATATTTTTCATTGACAATTGTACTATATACATTTTTACCATACTCAATAAAAATCCTTCTAATTTCTAATGTGTATTTGTTATTTTTTGAATAAATATATTTCAAACGAATAATGTTGTTAAATTGTGTTTTTTGTATTCTTACTTAGAACAATTAATAACAAATTAATAAACATTTTAATCATGGCCATATTTCGACTAATGAATTACACGTTTCCGCCAATATACATGACAAATCGTATTGTTTATGAAAATGTTCAATGTTAATATAGCATATATAGTTTACTTTGAAAAGAGATCGGTTGTTTATCTGAATAATATAATCTAACATTTTGAAGAAGAAACAACATGTAACATATTCAATAGCTATTTCGAAAATGATTGAATTACCTCCATTTTAAAGAGACTATATATAAATTAACATAGTTAACAATCTTTACATTTATATCATTTAAAAACATTATTACTAAATAATATTTTAAATATTAATGCATTTAAAATTGTTCAGTTATTTTAAATTTGTATATGCTTAGCTTGATTCTTTTTCTTTCTTGCAATATGCCATAATACTTTCTAGCGAAGGAGAGCTTTAATAGATGGAAGACATTTTCTGCCATCAAACCTTGTTTTGTCTTAGTCGGATTGTTTTTATTTTCTTTAAATACTAGAAAGTTGTCCGGCAATTTTTAGTTTCATTTTACTGTTTTTATGTTGAAATAAAAATAATTTAGCACACTATTGAGTACTATTCTAGTGTTTGTATAAGTTTATGTAAACTTTGCGCATAATTCTTCAGAAATGCATTGTGTAATTTATGGGTTTAGGTAGCAGTTTAATTTAAATGCTCGTATTTTATAATATCTCAGAAAGGAAATAAAAAGAGTATATATAAATTTATGTAAACGATGTCTCTAGCTATAGCAAATTTAGCTGTCTATCGCTACTGTTTAAATTGTTTGGTTTACTGTGGATCAATCTACTAGTTTAAAAGGAAATCAGTCTGTTGACTACTAAACTGACACTGCAATTCAATATCAAACATGGCCAAACGTAAATTTTATGAAGTTACCGAAGAAGACATCACAACCTGATTACGAATAAAACGGCGCGAACAACTGACTACAATACGAAACATGCAATTTCAATCTTCACTAAGTTTTGGGATTCCCATTAACAATTACTGATGTAGAGTAAGAAAAGAAGGGTCGAGAGTACTGCATCTTGCGAAAGATCTTCTCAAAGAGTGCCGCTACCCTACCTTGGCGGGTCTTCAAGAAGCTATCACACCACTTCACCATGCGGACTGGAATCCCGTTCTTTCTTCCATACCCTGCCGTGGGCTTTTAAATAGTAGAGTAGGACGAGGACACTTCTTTTGGCTGGTTAGGACTGGAAGCCATCGCGACAATCGCAGAGCTTGGTCTTCGTAAGACTGCAAGTGTCTGAAACCCGCTTGGTCGTCTGAGAGCCACTCGTTTTCTTCCGTCAGGAAATATAACCGGTTTGTGACCATACGCTCCATCGTTTTGGTGATGCAGGAGGTTAGGTTCATCGGGCGGTATGATTCGACATTACTGGCTGGTTTTGAAGTCTTGAGAAGGGGGACTATTGAGGCATTCTTTCAGGACTGGGGGTACACGCTCTGGGTCCAGAGCAACCACCTCCGACTCATTGCTCTTCTCTGACACTACTCTCTCAGTGTCCATACACTATCGAACTGTAGGATTGGCTTGTTACTCGTTACTTCCTTGTTATGAGCTCAGCTCACTAGAAGGACGTCATATTGCTTTCTAAGTGATTTTTACTAGAATGACGTCATTTGGCTCTTTTTTTTATAGCGCTGCCAAACAGCTATGATATCCGGTTGCTTTTTATTAGTTCCGTTTTATTTTATCTGCTCTATAATTTAATTAATTTGCCTTATTCTCAAATATACTGACCAAAAAGGGGAACAATAGATTTAAACGTTAAAAATACACTATTACACGGAAAATCCTTATACGCGTGACCAACATTCTAGAGAATTTCATTATCAAAATCTAAATTACAATTGTAAATCTCAGTCTAGCTGATGCATATCTGTTTATGACTGAAATCTACTCGATGCTAACTTTCTCGTACCCGAAAAGTTTGTGTGTTTGCTACATATTTGCAGAAAATGTTAAATGAACTTCTGTGACATTTCCAAAGTTAACATTTACAATTTTGGCGTTATATTCACGATTGTGCATCAAAATGGAGTGGTAGTCCGATTACCACACCCTAAAATACACTCGCCATAGATGCAAAAAATAATTAAAACATACATTTTTAATTAAAAATGCATATACATATATATTTTTCTAAATCAATGAGATTCTTATTTGGCTTATGATTTGTTTCGTATAATAAATCATAAAGCAAAATTAAATTAAATAAAAAAATAGCTTTCTGCAAATAGATGCATTTTGTAATTTTAAAAATAAATTCTAACATTTCTACCTTTATTTTTTAAACAAATATTAATATTGTGGCTTTAGATATTAAAAATACGTTTGTTTAACTACACACAAAGTATTAAACTTAACATGTTTTTCTGAATATTAATTTATTTGCATATTTGGGTGTATAATTTAACAAATAAATGCGTTTGTCATTGGCAGAAATAATTCTATTCTTGACTCTTGACACTTAGGAGAGTGAACATTATTGATTTCCAATAATTGTAAGATTAAAATAAATTAAAAGTTGTATTACTTTGTTATATCAAATTTAGATTCGTGTTTCAAGCACTAGAATAATCACAAAAGTTTTCACTAATATACCCAAAGTTAAAATTTGTTCTTAAGTGTTGTTTTAAACTTTTCAAAGTTAAACATTATGATCATTTAGCTATTTATTTTATTTTATTCTTGTAGAACAAATTTATTTCTGTCATGTTGTTGTCAATCAAACCGTTCCTAATTACTTTTAGTCTCTTTTACGAGAACATTTGTATAGGGGAACAACTAAATACCCTCTAAATATTTAAATATTTAGGAAATACATTATCTTTGGTATACTACATAACTAAGCAATCCTACAATTTATATGCAATGATAATACCTCATTTAAAAAAATTATTTATCTAATATTTGGATTAAATATATTGCTAAAATATTTATAGACATTATATATATATATTTATATGCTATATCATGAATGCACATTCTAATATTCATTTAAAATACAATGATGTTTTAAGTTTTTCGTTAATTGAAAATAAGTTTAATTGAATTATATTACGCTTTGATACTGTATATTAAAAAATGGTTTAATGCTGAACTCTTTCGTCATATTTACAGACATAAATAATAAAACCTAATTAATACTAGTTTAGAAAAATTACGGAATTGCATTTGTTTGTTTATTAATATTGTTTTTAAATGTTTACGAGATTGAAACCTTTTTCTAAATATTTAGACATTTTTTTTAACACAGAAGGAGGCATCAAAGTACTTTTTATTTACTATTTTGTAACGTACACTTAATTGTACCTAGTCTTAACATTGAGTAGGTATCCAATCAAATATTTTTCCACGAGATTATTTAAATGAATTTCTAACAGCCAATGAAATTTCCGAAGGAATCCTGCCACAATTTACTTTCATATTTTCCGCGCAATTGTATTTGTTTTGTAAAAATGGAGTGAAAATAGGGATATATAAAGATATATTGGATTAGTTTGGTTACGGAAAAACACTTACTTGGAGTATTGAAGTTACACAAAAGCTAAAACGCTTTTTGCTGTGCTTCTAAAACTATCTATTTACCACTAGGACAATTTTACCAACTTTCCTTCCAAAGAAATCTCAAATTTTTAAGTATGACTAAAACCTCGCTCACCAAAGCCTTCCAATGTCGTATTTTATTTGTGCCACTTCTGTTAGTTGCTATTGTCATGGTGACTGAAACAAGAAGTGAGACTGCTAGCAATACTGGTCTAAACATGGTACCACGTGGCTGGCAACCCCAACGGTTTGGTAAGCGTCAAAGTATGCCATCTGCTACAGACTTGATGGAAAGGCGAGGTTGGCAACCACAACGGTTTGGCAAGCGTCAAAGTATGCCATCTGCTACAGACTTGATGGAAAGGCGAGGTTGGCAACCACAACGGTTTGGAAAGCGCGGGTGGCAACCACAACGGTTTGGAAAACGCGGGTGGCAACCACAACGGTTTGGAAAGCGAGGGTGGCAACCACAACGGTTTGGAAAGCGCGGGTGGCAACCACAACGGTTTGGAAAGCGCGGGTGGCAACCACAAAGATTCGGGAAACGATCTGACAATGAAATTGAAGGTACTATAAATAATCTTCAAATAATAATAATTGATAATAATCGGTAATATTTGAAGTTTGGTAAAATCTTTTTTTAATTTTGTATATATCCAGACGAAGCGTGAATGTAAGTTATCCCTTATTATAGTTTTAAATTGTTTTGATTCAATAATTATTTCCCTTAATAAAAACGCTACTTGTTATTATTTTGATATTAATATTACATGCTATAACTATAAATTACAATTCAATAATATTTCTTAAATTTGTTCACATATAGTAACAGATAGTGTAACACTTATATATGGTTATACATAAGGATGATAATATATTTGAAATTAATATTAAAAATTGACATTTTTCAATTTTTCCAATGAATTAATTTTCATGTTAATTTTTGAAATTTAATTGACTGAAAGCAAAATTCCTTTTACAGACATAACTAGCATAAACACGTTTTACGACATTCACTTTTTTAAATAAACACTTCGTACTCAAAATGAATTTTAATTCTAAGACTACAGAAAAGTAAATAAAAAAGACATTTCTTGGATTTATGTATCCCTTGTGATAAACATTACTTGAGTGCAGCTCAAAATCGGTAGTCTTGACATAAATCCCCGAAAGGTGTATTATATATGTTTAGTGTTATTCAACAACAGAATTAATTATCAAAGTATTAATAATTATCTTGCGTCACTTTTCAACATCAATGTTTCTAGCATTAATAATTAGATTTATTATATTAGCGATGATACTACCAATATAAAAAAACCAAACACATTTAAGAGAGGAATTAAAAAGAAATTTAAGAGCAAAAATTAAGAGACTTTATATTTAGTCAATAATTACAATAAATCTGCACACTAATTACCACAATATAAAGTGATTGTTGTAATCTATAATTATATGAACTAATCTTAGCAATATCTTGAGTGTGATGAATATTCAGTGAATGTTGTCCTCAGTAAATCTTAACATTCAAATACAACAATTTCATTATTGAAAATCCAATTTTCTCTAATACACAAATGAACGCAGTAAAACCCAAGCAACAATAAGCAAGCATTATTTTTTCCAGACAAGGCTTCCCGGGAATTTTTATCCAGATAGGTTACGCACACCTGATCTTAGAATACAAACAATCATCAAATATATGAATTAATCAGTAAGAACGTATTTTCTTAATAACTTCAGTTGTGCCCTACTGACTTATACTGAAAACGTTTATCAAATATGAGCTCTGCTGATGAAATGAAAAGGAATTTCTAAACATAAAAACGTTGTGGTCCCGCTCTATGTAGATATCTTTCATTGACTAAAAGTACAAATATATAGATAGTCCTTTCCGTATATCATTGCAATATTTTCATCAATAACGGATTGTCTGAAAATAAATAAAACTTTTTACAATTTAAAATCGATCAAAATATGATTCAGCTACTAAACGCAGCACCACTAAAAACTAACAAAATTAACATGAGTTTGATACATTTCATATCTGAATAAATATAGATTAGCTCAATCTTTCATTATAAACATTTAAATTTACGTATTATTTTATTTACAAATTAAGTTTCGTTTTATAATTTCCTCAAAAACAATTTTTATTAGTGCACAGCATTTACAGTTCAATTCTTATACAAATATACAACTACATTTGAAATCATGCACCGGCCTCACTATATTTATGTAAATACATATAATGAGATTTTTATTTATAAAATATAGTAATTAAGCCTTTATTTAGATTTTACAGTTGTAGATTTTATACTTATATGCATAATGAAGAATAAAAATGTAATGTTCATAGTCATTATATTTTAAACATCTGATCAAGAAAATGTTCCTTTTAAAGATAGTATCTTATAAACTCAAAATAATCAAGAGACATTTTCTAAATCTTATCAACAGCAAATATGACAATCTGTGAATTATTCTTTATTAATAATTGGATAGGGAATTTCTCTAAATGTAATTTTGTATAATATATTTAAAACTAATAACTATTGAAAGCAATTAAACCAAAATTAGTTATCTAAAAGTTTGTATTAAAACACAGTTAGAAAGCCACCTTTATAAGATTAAAAATGATAAACCTTGTAGTATTTCAAAATGGAAAATAACCAAATATAACTAAACAAATATGTATTAATAACTAATTGATTAATTTGGAATGTTTTATATATGCACATAAAGAGAAAGGCAGAGAGTTGATTACGCACTTCTATGTAAACAAAACATAGATCAGTTTCTAATAATTTATGCGATTTTCTATATATCATGTATAATATTACACCGCCTTTTCGTATTTCTATTCCTGTTGAAGTCAATTAAGTATGTTATTGACAAAAACGTACGTATGAGATATTTAAATAACTAAACGTGCACAATTCATATAATGCAGACATTATTTCATTTTGTTTTATCTATGTTGAATGCAAATGGTCTGTTTTTAATATAATATGATGATTTTTTTGTTCAAAATGTTTCTATTGTTATTATTCGAAATATGATCTTAAACATCTGTTTTATGTATAAGATGTGAACTAAATAATAATACATATATAGCATGATTGGCGGAGAATCGGTGGCAAAATTGGATTTAAAAGTAATGTTAATTTACATCAAGAAGAACATTTTAATTAAATAAAAGGTAATTTAAAAGTGGTTGTCCGACCACATGATACGGAAAATATCGCTCCATGTCAAAGACCACTCTATAGATCCTCTCTCTGATTGTTTTATCTTACAAAAGCAAATGAGATATCAAAATTGGGAGAACATTCCCAGATATATTGAAAGTCTGAAATATGATTACAACCGTCTTACAATTAAAAGTTGATGCCGTGCGTAGGCGCGCTTGAAACGAAACAGCCGAACAATTAAAATAGTTTATTGGTTTTATTGGCTTTATTAAGAACTCCCCTGAGAAATTAAAAAAAAGCAGTTAGACCACTAAAAGAAAATTAAATGTTATGTGTTTATTTGGTCAAGCATTCAATCAAGTAGACATAGATCTCTAATTAATCTTGCAGTGCTGCATGTCTAATCATAAATAACAATTTGATGTTAGTTTTAATTTTTCCTAGAAATAAGTATAAGGTACATTGTATAAGTGATATATTCATCTAGATTCAATTATAATTTAGTAGAGTAAATCAAAATCTAAAGATATTTAAAATATTTATTCAAGGATAACTGATAATATCATATTTAGTGTCATATGCGAAATGCGCAATCTTGTTTTTAATAGATATACTATATTTTATTATTATTATATATATATGACTATATGTAGTTTATTTTTTATTTAAAACTTATTAAAAGGTTGGGAAAATGTTTTATTTAATTTTACGATGCCTATACGTTCTGAATTTGCATATCTACATACCAGTCCTGTACTAGACACTCATTTTATTATAACTTACTTATAGATTGAATTAGGTTTTCTGGAGACGCGTAGGAATGACTTCCTCTCTCATTTTGATGAAGTGACAGTTACTTGATGGTAGAAGGAAGCAGCCAATTCGCTCAACAAAACAATAAGAATTAATGTTCACAATTACAAAATAAGATATATTAAATGCAATTAAATTGCTTTGATTATTAAAGAAAATTAATGTTTGATAAATTCACTACATTTTAAAAATTATTATGTAATTTTATTTAGAAGTCTAGTAGAAATTAATAAATACATTTATTTATGATGTTTATTTTCTAATTAATTGAGAAACAATTACCGACCTTCTTTGGAATTCAATAATATAATATAATATCAATAAATGTATATACATATATAATAGAAATGTTTTAGTAACCATTTTAAATAAGTAAAAAAATAATTTATGAAATCTGTACCGGAAATTGTAATCAATCATAAATCAAAGTCTTACCGAAAACAATGTTAAACAATACTTTTATGGCGAACTGATATATTCGAGTGGTGCTTTATGTTTAGTATTCTTTGAAAGTAATAATGAAGTTTTTGTTAATTTAAATTATAAGAGGTTTAATAAATTTATGTGACTTATACAGACTTGTTCTTTGCAGTAATAATATTTGCTGTTTGATAATGTAGAAATGCATGTTTTTATTATTGCATCTTTGCGCCAAATAACCGATATTAAAACATAATGTTGTGGGAAAGCAAATAACAATATTTACTTGCATGTACATTTAATTTTGAACTTTTAACTATCCTGCTAAATGTGATTTACTTAAATAGACATTATCTGAATCAAACTTATGCACGGCTAATATATATATAAAGTAAGAAAAGGGCAACATTTTATTTCATAATGTGCATAAAATATAAACCTGAACTGCTAAGAAAATGTTTTTATTAAAAAACTCTATTTTTAAAAGCATTCTTCGACTTTATTATAATTTTCTTATTTTCACTGAGAAAATAGTACTATGCCATATATCACTAGTATAGTAAGTATAGTACATACTATATACTATCTGTATTATTTACGTTAAGAAAATTGTAATAATAACTTGATTTAATACATAAAATTCATTTGAAAGAATATCTTTTTATTTATAATTGCCTATAGTATTAAATATTTAAATATTTTACTCATACGATTATATTCATAAAAACATGTTATGAATATGTAAAAGCGTTCATTATTTTACAAACAAGTTGCATGTTGAAAATATTTAATATTCAATAACGCTTCAATTTTAACTAATATGCCTACGATTATTGTTTAGATACGATTAAAATACATATAATTATTGTATATATTTAATAGATACATTTATATTTAGGTTCCTAAATAAATTTACATTTATCATTACTGAAGTCTTAAATACAGAACATAAACCATTCTATTGGCGCCACATTTATTCCGAGCTACTGACATTTTCGACAGAACATAATTATTTCCAACAGGTCTAAATGGTCAAACTTGGTGACACCTAATCGTTTAACACATAAGCTGCTGAATAGGTGTATATTTATCTAAAATCGCAATCAAATTATGTTTATTAAATTGATTAAATACACTTTTGCCATAATTGTGCTCAGTGAATTTGTTTTAGTGATATTTTTAACACCAAATTTGTTAACCTAACTTTCTGGTTTCATGGTCTAGGGGGCTAATTTCTCTTTAATTACCAGTTAAATATATCGTGACAAAACTGTCTTATTTGCAGTAGAAATAGAATAAATGTTGTATATTTCGCCATGATTTCTAAATCAACAGGCGATAATTAAAGGATTAAATATGAGGTGAATTACAATCTGAAGTGGTCGTTGCTAATTGCTAATGCACACCACGTATACATAAATGTAACAACCAATTTGAATCAACGAAAGTTTTTTAATCTGCAGTTTTGTGATATTTTAAAAACTTGAGATGTAAGTAACCGATATACGAGTTTGTACACATATTTAAAGTTAATACTTTTTAAAATGCATCTAAAATGTGTAACCCCTCAATAATAGATGTACATACATGTAATATACTATATCATTCATACTGTCAGTTAACAAATGTATTACTCCCTAGAATATACCAATATAGTGTGCTTTAATAATCGAAAGTGAACTTTAGCTGGATAAATTCTCGTTTAAATAGTGTCGGAATGATTTTGAAAAGAATTTCTAACTCTTCGTAACGAACTAAAAGATTAACAATTTGACACTTATTGGTATCAGATCTATATAGACTTGTATGTTTGCTCTCATTTATAAGGCAACTAAGAATGAATGAAGAGAAATCACAGATTTTCTATAAAGTTTTGCATCAATCCCACATTAAAATAATCTCAAAATCGAGAAAAATTATTATAAATTATTTATAATAGAAATTTTGATAATCGGATGATATTTTGATAATAATGTGAAAAAGCATTATTATAATTTGTTTATGTATGTGAAGACTAATTATAGGAGAGTGACAAAGTGGGATACAGTATTTCTGTGTTTTCCTAAACTAACTAGCCACTCGCTTCATCTGAATAGCAACTTACAAATGATTGACCTCATATGCATGTAGTGCTATGTATGGACTAACCATTTACCTTAGACAACTCTTTACATAACTGAATAATACGTATACGCTTAAGTATAATAACTTATACGTCTCGTAACAATCCCACATTCTCATGTCTTGAATTACATATCTTCTGACAAAAACTCGGATTAAAAATCTTAAACTTTGTGTAATATGTTGAGCTGCATATCGCATTTTTAGTTGAAATGTGTACCTATATTAACTTTTGACAATTTACAATATTTGTAGAGTAAATGACATTGCCGTAGAAAATGAAAGAATACGTATAGGTTGATGGAATCCGCCAATCCAACAAAGCAACGGTATTTTTTCCCTACCTTATTAGTAAGAAACAAGCTGCAATACAAGTTTAAAGATCATTCACAAAGCACTGAATATGAGACGCGGTCTGCCTAGCCGCCATCCATGCAAAATGCATTAAGTTGGTCAGTTATGAAGTGAGCTATGAGCATACGATATCAAAATGAGAAAATGTTCACTTAAAACTAAACTAGGTTTCATATATAATTCATTTGTATTAATCAAACTATGCAAACTTGTATCATATAGAAAATAGTTTTCCAAAGGTCACAAACTATGAATTATTTTCATTGTTTTCTTTGTAAAAGAGAATAATTACTGACATTTTGCTTAAATATTGTTTCAATCTTAGTATCTTTCTTTTATACATGTTACTCCATAGATTACTGATAAGTACATACTTTGTGACTTGCCTTGTATAAATACCTACATTGGGTATTATGAATTTATTGGTTGGTCTTTATTTCTTATAGAATTCATAGAAGTAAATATATTTCCTTGATACACGTAGCTTTGGAATTTAACGTTATATTTTTGTTTTAAACATATTCAATATTTTTAAAATTTTATTTATATTGAAAATATATGAGTTTTTGTTTATAGCTTAGTATATTTGAAATAAATAAGAATTGGTTTATTTATTTATTTATTTATTTATTTATTCCAATCAATGATTTAATGTTAATGTATTACTTTGTATAACAGTGAGTAAATTGTATAGAGTTCATCATTTATCTATTTGTATAAATCTTCTCATCATATTAGAAATGTATAACGTTAAAGCTATAGGTACCTATATCATATTCAAGTATATATGTATCCTACTACATAATTCTTGTAGTTGATGTATTGGTTTTTATCATTTTCTTCAAAAGCGTTATAGATAATAATAAAAATAATAGTTGGCAAAATAATTGTTTCCATGTTGCATATTTTCACAGATAAGTAGGACGCCATTATTTACTAATATTTGTTTCTGTTTTGACAAAGAGCGCAGATAAAAACTAATCATTCAGGACCTTCATTTCTTATATATTGATAATTTGTTTTACTAAAATGCTTGTTTGGTACTATTTATATTCAGACATGCAGTATCAATAGCCTCTTTTAAATCAATAAATATTGATAAAACATTTTATTTTATTTTTTATCTCTCTTTTTTATTATCCTTTATTTCAAAAGGTTATATTCAAAAAAAAAATCTATAGATTTTTTCATTTTTTCTTAGTATTTTGATTTGATTGTGCCTATATTTAAAATTGTTGGAGTATTTCATAGATTTATAGGAAATACTTTTTATTTTGCAATGTTTGCCAATAAGGTTGTCTTCTCCAAACGATTTTTTTACTGGCAATGGGTTTATAATATTCAAGTTGTTTCATCTGTAACTCCTTCTGTATACATGTGTTTACGAATGTGTATATGTATGGACATTATTTTGGCATCTACGTTTCTAATTTTAGAACTTTGATTATATTTGTTATATCCAAGTACTTCACAACCTTTGTGGCAAAATATTTATTTGTTTATTCTTCTGTTTATTCTCCGTTTTTAGTTATATTCCCATTTCTTATTTCTTATTTATCATATGTAGCATAGCATGTTATACAAATAATCCAAATACATTCTATCCTCACCCCATCAGAAAACTACGACTAAATCAACCGTGGAAGCAAGGAGTAAACAGACTGTCAAAACTTCAACATCATTTAACAATTGAACACAGCTAATTCATCTTGACTCCAAATATCAGATGGAGTTTTTTTTCATTGTCACCTCTTCTTCCTGTTCCATTTTTGTGAACTTTTCTCCAAAAACTATCTCCTATAGAAAAGTGGTCAAAATGAACAGCTGTAGTGGTTTTCTTCTGTTTAACTATTTGCTTTGCTTTGTGACGCAAAATGATCTTTAGATATGACAAAACCCCCGACCACAATCTTTGTACCTACTAATTTTTCATGTTACCTTTTTTCTTTCTGTCTTATTCCGACCTCCCTGCTCCAAATATTTCAAGACACATTGTTGTGATATTGAATCTATTAAATACTACATAATGATTTACATACATATGTTACAATTTACGGTTATTTACATACCTATACATAACTGTGTATTTAAATATAGCATTAGGCGTTACATGCGATTTGTATCATTGCCTCTTATGACTTATTTCATAAATGTTGTTCCATCCTTACATTACGGGCTAGGAGTTCTTTAAAATAGAGGTATTAATCTGTATATGTAGACTAGTCCAGTTTAAAAATACAATACAAATTTACAATTTAGAACTCGCATATAAAAATAATATTTTAATAAAATTAAGTTATGAATGTTATTATTAAATATGAACTTATATGATGATATGAATATTCATATCAATTAAATATTCACTTATGAAAATTTGAATGACGAATGACGAAATAAATGTCTAATATAACTTTTTTTAAAATAAAAAGACGTTTAAAACCTAAAACAAAAATTGCATGTATATTTATTAGTTTTATTATTAATTGACACTGCTAGTTAGTATACTTTTACTCACTCCCTTTGATATCTATATGTTTTAATAGGTAGAAAATATATATAGATATGTAATCAGATTTTAAAAAATATTTCAGTCTAAGCTTTATTTATTTAATACACACACATTGACAATATAACAATTATAATTAACAACTTGAATTATTATAAAATTAACTTAAACGAAATTTTAGAATTTACTTAGGTACGACAATTTTGTTATGATTTCCATTTCATAATTATGAAATGGAAATCAACCAATTCTTTGAAACTTATATTATAAATTCCTATGTTAATTTAATAGTTTCTGGTTTATTAAAAATCATAAATGTTTCTAAAAAATAAGAAATTATACGCTAATTTTTCTTAAACACTAAGCGAGATATTTCAAACTATAACTTTAGCTTTATAATTATGAATTTAAAATGTTTATTTTTAAAAGTAAATACTTTGTAAACATTGAATAGTTTTAATAATAAAGTAACATACCGTATTTTACTGAAAATTAAATTCATATAATACATTTAAAGTATTTAACAATTATAATATAAAAAAATACGCAGATTTATAAAAAAATTGAACAAGGTTCTTAATTGTTTTATATATTGAAACTACAATTGGTGTATCTATACGATATGCAGGTTTCTAGTAGGTCTCTCATTCAAAATCTATTTTTATTGCGTTATAAATTTTCAACACTAATAATACAGTCGTACATTTAAATACTAACAATTCCTACACTGTTAAATTTAGGAACAAAACATTTTCCCGTTCTTGACAATATACTTTTCCACTAAAGTCATATCATACAAATATAATAAAATGGCGATGATTTGAATAGTATTTTAATCCATAGTACATATTCAATTAAACAGTTCCAGGTGACAGCTTGACTTGTCAAAAAGTGCCAAAAATGCAGCCTAGTTTCCGTTAGGATGCTTCATCAGTGACGTCATCAGTCATCTCCCTCTCTAGGATTGTTTGAGGAAATGTAAGAATACCTCTCTCTGACAGGGATGTTTGCTGATGATGAAGCGAGTTCTAAAATCTAAAAGTGGATTGGACCCTTTTAGTTCGAAGCAGAGATTTCTAATAGGAACCACTTGCTCTAAGTAATAATTCAAAGCAGGTGATATAATTAGAGTGCATACAATCAATTGAATGTGTGCATTAGATATTGTATGTTCAGTTTGTGCAAAAAGTATATATGATGATGTAGAATAGACACCTGAACATTTAGGAGAATAGAACTAATGGATTGACACTGACAATATACATACTATCAATTTAGTACTAAAAACCGTCATAAAATTTAAAAATTCATACATTTAAAATGTTTAGGAAAACTTACATAGGTATATATAGCTATATATTCGAGTCGTAAAACTTGTTGGGAAGTGGGTCACCTAAAGAGCAACACCTGAAAATGCTTTGAAGGGTACATTTTTAATGTGCATAATAATTTGCATCATCTATAATTTATAAAACAAAATATGAAAGAATGGCAGTTTTATGTCAATTATATTCATGATATTCTTCACATTTAGCAAACATTTTGTAATTTACGACTAATCTACGACATCAACGACTAATAATAATTTATCTGTAATAATAATCAATAATATTTATCCTGTTAAAAAATACGTGTATCCAATTTTAGATTTTTCGAATTCAAAAGTTGTGATTAAAAAATAAATATACTGGCAAAAAATCATTCTCAAAAGCAATTGCAAAAGATATATAATGTGAACTGGAACACTGGCTATATATATTGTATAATATATATAATAAATATAACCTGTATCTAGTACAATTTAATGCATTCAAGCAAGTTTGTTGGATGAGGTCAAAAATAGTTTTTAATCAACGAGTTAGTGCACTCAAGAGTAGTTCTTGCTATAAGCCTGTGTCATCGTAGAAAATTCACAAGCAATCTCGAATAAGATAACTATTGATCCAGTTTAACTGAATTCCATACTTACATACCTTTGAGGGAACAAAAGTTATATGTATATTATATACCTACTAAAAATCGAAAAACATGCAAAAGAATTTTAATTAAAATATAATTATTTGAATAACCGACATTATTTCAAATATACTATAACGCAGCCTATATTGATATAAACAACGTTTCTATGTTATGCTCAATAGGTAAATCACCCCATGTCAAAATTATTTTAAGTACATCAACTAGACAGAGCAGCGGCAATTTCAGTTAATAAGCTAATCTGAAGAGACGATAGGCAATTATAGGAGGGGGAGGGTGGGTGGGTGGAGAATCTGTATTATCAAACTTTGTAACTCAGGAACAATTACATTATAAGAAGCTAATTTAAATTCACAGCTAGAATTTTCGATAGTGATATACGATCAATTAAAAACTTTTGCAGTATCGAAAAGCAAAAACATTTGCAGCTTGTATATCTATTTTAAGACACAGGGTTAGTGGCAGTTGATATCTATTTAGTTATATATGATGTAAACCTCTTTTTCTTAATCGTTCCTAGTTCACTTTAACTTTACTTAGTTATGTATTCTATTAAATTACTATAAATGCATATCCAGCTCGGTAATATGCAAATATTAATAATAGTACATTAATATATATGTATATCTTAATAATAAATATTTGTAACAAAAGGCTTTGTGTATTGTTTTTGATTTCAACTTACAATGCTACTCAGGGTCAACTACTATTTACTCTATTGTAGCATATTAATAAAGGCTTAGATAGCGTTTCGCCTAACTATTGTTTATGCCACTCACGATTACGGGATACTTTGATAGTGTAGTTTGTACCGATTCGGCTATTGTAACACTAATTGTTTCGTTTGAACTAAAATTATTATCATTAATTCGTGATAGTTGTGAAGTGAGTTATGCCAACATGTTTCGATTCATCGAAATTATCTAAGAAGTTTGGGTTGAGCAACAAGTCCGCCTGCTACAGGCCGGTAACGCACCAGCACAACAACGTTCCTACAAAGTATACAGAAGTGTTACCAAACTACTTTTGTGACTGAAAAACTGTATTCTTAACAACGAAGTAACCGTTTATCATT
>JAYRBW010092470.1:0-43946 GCA_036023295.1 Invenusta paracnida
GACAGACAAACACTTAGTTAAAGACACGAAGAAAGTATGAAGCACCATTATTATTTAAAGAAATATTAAGATTAGGAATATAATGTTTAATATTACATATTTACTTATATTACTTACTTTACTTATATTTACATATATTGTTTGTTAATACATATTATTTATTTATTCTAAAATATGTTTTCGTTGATTTCAAATTTCTTAGCGTGTGAATACAATAATGTCTTTAATATTGAGGGATTTATACTGATCTTAACGATTCTTTTTATATGAAAATTATGATAAAGTTATAAATTTACTGAAAAATATACATTTATTAGGATTATTATTTTAATCAAACCTTTGGAAATTGAAATACTTTCAACTAAATAACTATTTAATAATAATAAAATTAATAGGTTATTTGTGGAATTAATTGTGTATCTTATACCAGTTTTTTAAGCAAATGATGTTAGTATTTTAATCCACGAGGAATACTTCGGTCAAATCAGCTGTCGTATTTTTTTAAATAACATTTACTCACAGTGAAGTATTTATACACATCAAACCAAATAGTGAATATTATATTTAAAAAATTATGTCAAATATGCAAATATCGTTCTTTTTGTTAATTTTATAAACACAATATTGATTCATTAAGGGAGTACCTTTTGTTTAAAAATCTGAATCTTATAGATTCTGCTATATTTATCGATGCACTTTTAATGCCCATATACTATTTTCCTAAAAAAACTTTAAACATTTATATTTAATCCAAAAATTATATAACCAACATATACATTATTTCATAAACATTATTGCAGACAAGGACCAAATTTTCTAGAGTACCAAAATTTCAAAAAGTATATATTTGAAAATTAACATAGTGAAGATATTTTGCTATATTTAAAACAAAAAATAAATTCTTTATTGTAAAAAGTTGGTGGTGTAAGGACACTGCTGTGAATACAGTCCATATATAATCGGGCGCCAGTACTGTCTGGGTCTTACTCATTAACTCACTATTCTTCCTTATTCTATCTCATTACTTAGTTTCTTAATATGCACACGATTCATGTCTATACCTACCTATAATGTACGTTTACAAAAAGGTGGAGAATGTATCACATTTGTATTGTCAGTGCTGCCATTCCCTTGGGCGTCCCATCGTCATTCCTTGAACTATTCCTTTTAAATTATTTAATCCACCCTGAGTCATTCTCTCCTCACTATATATTATTATCATTCTCAGGTGTAGAACAAGCCTGCATGTCAGCCTGCTGCTGTCTGTTGCATCGCTTCCTTGAAATCTATTTAGTCACTCAGCTGATATACATATATTGTCTAATAATATTATCGTACAATAAAGGTTTCTTACCTAGAGAGAGAGAGAGAGAGAGAGACGAGAAGAGCTGAAGATAACTTTGCACCAAGACAGCCTCCCCCCTCCCCCCTCCTTCTCCTTTCCCTTCTAAGACAATAGAGGTTTTGTTTAGGAAACTGTCCCATGGTTATGGAATGGCCAGAGCCTGCAAATTATTCAAAACATCTTCCCCCTTCCTCCACATAAGGTACATTTCCTTGTTGCACTGAGTTAATGTATTTCTAATTATGACAGATTGCAATTACGCCCTTTTATTGTGTTATGCTGAGTGTATAATAATTAGCCCAATAATTCTTCATTTCGTTACTTTACCCAATACCAAAAAATACCATGAGAGATGACCCATTAATTTTTTAATTAATCACCCAAATAGAGAGTTCAATAATGACTCATGTACAGAAACGATCTCTTGTTATATATAGTTATCATATCAAATCTTGCATTGTCTTTTAAATTTTAGTAATACTGTAATGGTATACAATAAACAAATATTCTGGGGAGATTTGATCATTTCTGTGAGCATTGCAGTCGTATACCTACTGGTAATAGCACATGACAATTGTTATAAGGGTATTTATAAATTACTTTATGAACATATAGATGAAATAATTTAATATGTTTATGTTACAATTTTAGTAAATCAATATACAGATGATTATTCCATTGAAATAATTTCAAGGAGAAAGTTTTATAAGAATTGAAATACATTACAAGGTTTATTGGCTTTACCGTGTTATTTTTATAGTCTGTTGTAGATATATTTAAAGGCATTAAATTCTTATTAATATATGTATTCTTGATTGTATGAATGTGAATATATATGCTGTCAATCGAGAATACAAACCACATGTCCCTTATTATATTATTACAATCGTCAAGACAGATTTCACAGAAAATCAATTTATTTATTTTATAAACAATTATTCTATTAAAGTATAGATTAATTTTTATGCACACATTAAATAACATTTTATGGAGTATTTTTAACCCTATTAATTATTGAAAACTTTAAATAAAGAAAATAGGAATACGAATTATATAATGTACAAGGTGACATTTTAACTGCCATTATAACTTAATAACTCATGACTATACGTGAACTTTAATGTATATTGTAATTATTCAATAAAAAATTTGAAATAGCGAATTAAAATTAGATTACAAATTGGTAAAATTAAGATGAATTAATTAACTCTCCACAGGGCTGGCACCTATATATATGACGTATGTGTTTTGGCATATTACATTTTCCTTCACCTTAGATATGCAAATTACTCCAATCACTACATGAAGTGCTACCAGGCGTGATAAAATATATTTACAAATTAGGACACAGTTAATCCCCCCCCTATATACGTTACATTTTCTCTAAATATTAAATGTGTCACCCCGATCAGTTACATGTTATCACATGTTCGGCAATGTTATCTAAGAGGTTTAGGTCTAGGTGTATATACGTATAAACACATGAATACGATGTATACATATTTTATGTTATGCAGTATACACTTCACTACTATGTAACTAAGTAGCATTTTATATATAAATCACTCTCCAGTTATCCACTTATATATTTATCTGGGGAAGTCGCAAGTGAGCTTCAAACGAGCTTCTCCAAGGATAAAAGTTAATCCCACTAATTTGTCATTTTGGTACTAAGACTGTTTGTAGTATATACTAATATACATGTTAGTAAGAAAAGGGGGAACCCCTTATACATTGACTCATTTACGGGCTAACATGTTTGGTGCAATAGACTTCTTATATATTTTGTAGGACTTCGAAAATCCCCATTCATATATACGTTTCGATTCTGTTCATACTATGTCCTAGATGGATTTTGACTGCAAATTTGTGTATTGATGATAAATTCATAAGATTTCAAGGCAAAGATTATTATGCCGAAGTAGTTTGTGCAAAATTGGAAACCGTCAATTTAGAGTGAAACACCATAAGGGAAGAAATCCCATCAGGAGTTACTGTGATGAAGTATTTTATTTCCTCCAACAAACCCAGTGTACGTCACCCTTCTCTTCGCTCATTTGCCTGAAGACACTCTGAAAGCTCCTCTTGGCTCAGAAAGAGGAGCTACAGCTGGTACCGGGAAAGTTCCAGGGGGTCGGGTTAAGTCATCCCAACCCCTTTCACCTTATGCTCTGGGCTGCTAACTAGATACACATGTTGCTATAAGCTATGCCTACTCCATGACTGTTCGTCGTAATTTCCGAAGGGTCGTGTAGAAGTCTTTTGGGTTTGGGCGTGCTAAAAAACAGCATGACAACGTATGTGAAAATGTTAGTTTTTAAGAGCATACATTCATTGAAACATATGCTGTTGTTACCATATACATGCACAGAACTAGCCAGATCTAAAAACATTACGTGTTATAAAGTTGTTGACTTTTAATGCAACATTCATTTGTTAAAGTGGCATTACCTTTGATACTGTAACTACAAGTTAGTATGTGTAAAAGTAAATAAAATCTATGCATCACAGTGTTTAAAATAAACTCAATGACGCATTTGTCGAGCAGCTAGAGTGACTGAGATGTAAGCTGAATGAGTGTTAATGTTTGTTTTAAAGACCACAAAGTGTGGTTCGTGGCCCTATGGAACGTTAGTGTAGGCTTCTTCCGAGATATTTCCGTCAGATAAGCAGTAACGAAAGAAGACGCTGACTTATCACCGTAAATCATGACTATAATATAACGTAGATAGTGTAGAGTTACAGCCTGTGGGAGAAGATATTACTAGAGTTTAAAAATTTAGCTGCCTTTACCTTTTAGAATAAATATTTAATGTATTAGTGAGTGTACACATACCGTTAAAGTCAACTGTGACGGGTGATTGCTTCTGTACAATTGATGGAGTTGACTATAGTATGTAGAAATTCCTCTGAGTGTAACATATGTAACCATATTCTCTCAACATTGGTTATATTTTATTAACACTTTCATTCTTTCTTATACTCTTACTGCAAACCACGACATTATGTCATATTTGTAGGTGTCTCCATTCGTACATATAGTCATATAATACACATAATCCCCAACAATAAGACCATTGTTTTAAACATTTTCTCTTTCCTTTTTTGACTCCATGAGGAAATTGTCACCTTGATTGTTTACTCAATGGTTGTTAGATTCTGCTTTTGTTTAAATAGTCTGACAAATATATCCTGACTAAATTTTTTATCTCCATCCCCTCCATCTTAGTTTAGGCTACAGTTAATGTCACCTTTTTAGATTCAGTATTTAACTTTTTCTCGTGCAACAGTGTGTTGTAATTGTTCAAATTCCCCAACCTATCCTTCCAATACATGCTGTAATATTATATTAATGTAATAAAATGGAATTGTGTGTGTGTAAAATAAAGAGAAAGTTAAATATTTCATTTGAACATAACATCATACGGATATATACTAAGCAACGTATTACATATTTAATACAATTAAGGTTTTAAATTTAATGCATACATTTGTAATTTTCATTTAGTAAAAAAATGTTTTAAGGATATATTACTGTCTGTTTCTCGCCCGAGAAATATATGAGTATTATTAAATTGAAATATTCTTGATTAGTTATTATTTTATTTCTTTCTTATTTTAATAGTCCTCAAAACCAGTTTGCAGGTGATTTATTTTAGCGTAGGTAAAAATAAATTATAGTCGTTTTTATAGCTAGTAACCAAGACTATTTTTTAAGATGAGGGCTACTTTAAAATGTCATTGTCCTCATTTTTACATGACGCCAGTCATTTGTATCAATTCTTGTTATACAAGTTTATAATTGTGCTCATAGCTATTCGGAGTTAAATTATTATCATTGTGCACTATAGACTATTCCGGGACGAAACCGTCTACCTTATATTTGAAAAATAAGTTAAACTCTATATATTGTAATTATACACTATTACATTTTGTAGACATATAAAAGAATGCTTTTTATTATAATCCGTTGAACTGGAAAATAAACTCACAGGGAGTGCGAGGGATGTAAGGTTTGTATTGGATAGATTTTAAATGAATTTCTAAACTTCTCATAAAGTTGTAAACAACGTTTTACATATTTAACATCTGTTTAAAATAGTTTTCAATTTACGATTAAGAATATACATATAATTGAAAACACTAAGAAATACTTTTGAAACATATTTAAATCTTTATTTGTTTGTTTTTTTTGTACTAAAATGTATATCTAAATAATTATAATTTTATTATAAAAAATGTCATTTTTTTCCATATATTTAAAAATATTAAGCGTTTAATATTTTGAAAAAAATTTTTTTTTTCTAAATCTGAACATTTTGTGACACTTCCGAAGCTTATATAATATGTGCGATTTTTTTAAACGTTAATCAAATGAAGACTTAGTCATGTATAATTATTTCTAGACTAGGTTTTCAAGTTCCATTATTTAAAAAATAACAATTAGTCATATTTTTATAGTTCTATATTTTTCATTAGGTCTTATTGCACTAAATCAAATATTTTTTTAACGTTAACTAAATATATATTTTATAACAATTTGATTAAAATATTTGAAGTCAATGAACTTCTACAATACATTGTTTTATTTAAAGAAAAATTGTTTCTAAAAGTTAGGTGTTTACTATTTTATTAATTTAGGTATTTTTCGGTTCTATCATTATAGTGTGTTTTTGTATTTTATTCTTTACGAAGTCAAATTTCTTTTGAGGAAAACCTATAAGTATGATCAATAATCTAACCTTTCTTTTCCTTTTTTATTTGATTATGAAATAAACTAAATATTGGTATGTAGTACATTGTATGTTTGGTGTAAATCAGTTATTTCTAAAGGAAGATAAGCTATTATTGAAAGAATTATTTCATCAGAAAATATATGCCAATATTACTTTCGATAGCGGTTGTTTTCCTTTATTTAAATTAGTGGAGTACTGAGAAAGTCAAAACTTTGGCCGAAATATGCTTTGTAAATTAAGGTTATATGAATTTACTACTAATTAATTTATAAAAAATATTTTGACCAGAGTTTAGACTCTCTCACTATTTAGTGGAAAGTACTTCTATTCTTTACGTACATTATTAGCAATTTCTAAATTCTTTTATACACATGTTTCATTGCGTTCTAACAAAAATGGAATTTAACTCTCAGATTTGTGTCTCTATACAAGTCTTGAAATAATTTTTAAAAGTATTATCTCAAAAGTATACATATTTTTAGGAATGTATGATTTAGTAACTGATTCAACATCTTAAAGATATATTGCAAATGAATTCGCACAATTTAATATAGTGGCAATTTATGAAACAATTGAAAATCTCTTCAATGAATCTCAATTCTTTTAAAATGCTATAAACGATTATAATTATAAATCTAAGTAGAAAATATTTTTTGTGGCAGCATTCCCACGATTATATATATAATTAGGGAATATAGAAATTGGAGTAACAGACTCTGTCACATGTAGTATGCCATGGCTGACACGTACATATTATAATGACACACACTTCTAGTAATTTAGGCATAGATTAATATAGTTCATCTGTTGTACAGTTTATAGGCAAAGTAATAAAAGAAAATAGTTAATAGTTTGATGATTGCACATTTTATGCTCGAAATGCGATTAAAACATAATAATAAGAGAGAGAAAATGTAAGTTTCGCCGCATAGTTAATGGGGAAAGTCAAGCACATCGTTAAGTACCTGTTTGCCTTGATAATTATTTCCAGCAAAAATCTTACGAAATCCGTGCATTAAGAGAAAGAGTCATAAAGAGCAACTGAGAGACAGAAATTCCCTCAAAAGGGGACCATAAATTCTCCAGAGAGGTCCTCTCTTGCATTACTTCTGGAGACAAGCACGCTGTCAAGGCAGTGCCGGATTGAGTGAAGAAAAGCCGTTTCATGGCGATTTAATTGAATATTTATTAGTGCTCAATGTCGTCAGGCGTTCAGACCTACGCTACAAAGGAAGGAACAAGCCAGTCTTTGGAGCCTAGACGCGGCTTAGATCATAAAATGTTCAGGGAAAAATGTTAATTCTGAGAAGAAAATCTGGTATAGAGGGCTAGATTGACTTTCTTCCAGGGCTCTGAAGTAACTTTCTGGGGTATTTCAGCTACAATACTAAAACTACAGACGACGGCTATCTAGCAAATTGTATAATTTGTATTGAACGTAATACTACTACACCATGTTGTAGAATGTATACCAGTGTATAGGTGTGTTCAAGAGAATAGCATGTACATTAACGGCCTTATCTGGAATGTTGTGAGAAATAAATTTCCGTTCTCAAAATTTCCGTTTTTACGACTTATTTACGACTTGTAAAACCGCCCACAGTGAATTTTCTAATGAGCTAGAAACCGTTGACAAGATAATCATATTATGTGAATTAAATACCTAGAGAGAGAGAATGGTTCCTAAATATAGACTTGTTAGCTATATCGCAAGTTTAATGTAGAATATATGCATACCTTGTATAGCTTCGTTGTATGTTAGTACATATATTATTCTTGGGCTAAAACATTCTCCCTTGTTACTTGTGCTATTTTTATACAAACTACAGTATAGGATGTGCAAAACTTAAAAGAAATGCTTCGATACTTTGAAGGGTTCCAGGAAAAGAATACGGTAATAAATTGTCAAAATAAATAATAAAAATGTCCATCACGTTTGCCAATGTAAAGTTAAAACCATGCAAACACTTTCAGGATAATGTGATTTTCGTGTTTATATAATGAATGTACTTATAATCTTACTTGTAATATTCAGATGATATATTCATGTATAATAATTTAGAATAACAAATAACGAATACCAAATAACGAAGCACAAAAATAAAATATTTTATATTGAAAAACTGTTTTTTTTGTATTTTTGCTTTGTTTACCTATAAAATAGTCTTTTATATACATGTGTGTGTATAAATGTTCGGTGTTGCAAATAATTTTAGAATTTTAATAAACTTTACTGTAATGTAACATATGTGCAAGCATTTAATAAATTAATTTAATAAAAGTTACCCTTTTTTCCAAAATATGTATAATCTTTAAATTAAATAAATATAATCAGTTATACAATTATAAAATCATATATAAGAACTGAATAACTAGATATTTGTGCAAAAAATAGTTTTCTTTGAAAGTATTTGTGTAGGAATGTATTAATAAAGGTAACAGTAATATAAACTAGATAAATAATTCAGATCATCGATTACATAATTTTTATTATTATGTTTTTAGAGTAAATAAAAATGTTGCTATAAAATTAAATTAAAACAGTTGAGTGTGTGAAACAAACTTGAAATCTAAAAAAACATTCTAGTACTAAAATATTAAAATATTTTCAGCATTATTAGTTTTATACAAAACTTATAAGAAGCTTTATGTTAAAAAATAAATTGTAGAATCCTACAATTAAATTCATATTTCATTCCTCCATTATTTGCATTGTTGGGGTCAACAAAAATTGATTAAAAAAGTTCGCTTCATTTTTTTCAAAATAAAATCAGTTTAGTATTTTTATAGCTAAATAAATTTTAAATTTCTAAACCGAATTTACTTTGAAAATAAATGAAGCAAACAAGTTTATCAATTATTGTCGACGGTATATGCATAGTTTGCTTAGGTAATAACTAAATAGATTATAGCATGTATACAGGCTAGGAGCGTAGTTATAATTATTTAGCATATTGTATCTTTTTATCAGCAATTCAAAAGAGAATATTTTCTGCATTATTGCATATTTTATTAAACAATTGATGAAATTTAACGAAATGTTTATGAGAGCTAAATGGTTCAAATTTGATGACTGAATGATTCTTTTGTCTTTTTAACCGTCACGATTCACAGATTATAGATCCTCGGAAGACTTTATTCACATTAAATTTCACCATAAAAAATGGTAGGTATTTATTTGCTTTTGAATTAAAATAAAATTCAATTTATACTTCCTGCCACTTATCAAGTGGAACACTTTATTATAATCCTAATATAAAAAATAAACATTTCAAATTGTTTTAATGACTTTCACATGATCCTTTACAAACATCCAAAGAGAGAGAAATGAATTGGAAAGAACGGGGATTAAAATATGTCCTTATTCTATTCTAATTGGCTCTTAAAGAGATCTACTATATCCCAGGACTCTTTAAGAGGATTCAACTTTTTCGGTATTCCAATTTAATGATGATAATAAGAAGAAAATAGTGCGTTGATTAGGATACATAGATCAGCTAAAGTAAAATGACCTTGCTACGTTACAATAAAGGTATATAAAGCATGATGAGAGATTTAGGGAGGATGGGAGGAGGGGGAGAAAGGTAGGATAAAATTAGAGACAAAGAAACTCTAACAAAGATGACCGCAAATTACGTCCTCATCAGGTTAGGAAGACCTCAGAAACTTAAAGTCAAGCCTGATCGAAATTGTTGATCCGCATCGTCCGCGCGTCAATCAAAAAAAGTCGGAAATCTCTTCCGATGCCTCGTGGAATGTGAAGAGACGCTCGCTCTTCAGCCAGTCTTCCTGAGAAGCCTCTTCCAGAAAAGAGAGTTTTGTCTCTTCATTTTTACCTTCCTTTTAGATACGTTCTACGCGAGCAAATTGTACAGGTACTCTGTCAGTTGTACGATGAGCAGGCTCTCTCTTCATAAAGAGCTACTCTGATGAGCTCTTTGTGGAGAGGGGGGAGGAGAAAACAGGGAAGAAGCAAAGATGCAAAAACAGAGACCTCCACAAGATTTGTCTAATTGAGGGCTTCATTGGGAGAAAAGTTAACTCATTATATCCGTCGACTAACTTGATGTTTTATCCCATCCTCTCCTCTCTCTTTCTCCATCTTCCCACCCCCCCATCTCTTCTTCTCTGTACTTTCCATCACGAAAGAGTAGATAAAAGGTTTGTTAGTAAACGGTTGTCTTTCCTGGTAGTTCAGGTAAGCACGAGTATTCATAGTAAGTGGATCTTTAAAAGAAATTTGTGGTTTTACACTCCTCGTTAGCCTAGTAAGTATCAGGCCTTTTACCTCCTGAGATGACTGAACTTATTTAAACTATTTTGAGGTAAATTTCGAAAATCCAGTTGAATTTCCAAGACATACAATGCACGTACTCTTTGAAAGATTTACTTAATCTAAAGCTTTTTTTCTCCTGTGACTTAGTTGATGTTTAGTAATCTTATATGACACATTTATCTGATTTCCTTTTTGTTTATTCATTTGAATAATTTTGCATGAAAAAGCAGACATTTTTTGTTTATCAGTTGATTAGGAAATTTTAGTTGCTAACATCAGTTAAATATTTATTCAAACAACCTTAAACTGCAAATATTGAATATACCACAGAAGTAATTTGATAAAAGGACAAAGACAAATCAAATTAGAAACACTAGTATATACGACTATGTCCACTATATTGCTTATGTATCATATTATTGAAGACATATTTTATTTTTTCATTTTTTACAATTATGATGATTGCATGTTTAGAGTAATAACACGATGAAGCATTTGATGCCATCTTATCCTTTATAAGAATCATGTGAAGTTTTGAGTATTAATTTTACGTCGTTTGCTCTCTGATGAACTAATGCTACCTTGAAAATTAATCAAACTGCCAACTATAACGTTGACCATCTAGGATGTCCATGGTTCGAGACATGTTTTATGATAGGTTCGGTCAAAACTATTCCAACTTCGCAGTATTAAGTGCAGCTATTAAATATTCATATGCTATTAAATAGAATCTTTGAAATATTCGCTTAATTATTTATAAGTATACTGTATCACACAGATAATCTAATAAATGCGGTCAAATGAATACTTTTCCGTAATAACTGTATTACAATTGGAAACAGAATTAAAAGAAACTCGCCATATTATACATGCCCTAAACGTGTTTCCCAATGTTTGCGGGAGGTACCAATCTGTCATGATTATTTCCCGTGTATTGCATTGTAAAATAAAGTCTTGATGCGTTCTATAGAGAAAGTATCTCATTACTGGAAGCATTACTTCCAAAAATCGTAATAATGCCGTTTATTCTATTTTTCTCTTAACATTTAAAGACTAGTTTTATTAGAATAATCAAGTTTTAGGTAGATATGCCTATGTTCAAATTTTATGAAATTTATTATTATAAAAGCATTACTTAGTACTGATATGTGTATATTATGTACAGCTCTTACAACTACTGATGATTTTAATATTCTCCAAAAGTAATAACATATTTTTTTGTGTCTGTTCCACTATAACTAAACATTTTGTCAATACAATTGACAATGTACCATACATCTACCTCATGACTGTGCATTTATTGAACCACATAATTATGTCACGTACAATAGAGCTACTGCAGTCATACCCTGCTCGGTTTTATAAAACCAATCTTCGTCCAAAAATCAGAGCAACTCATAAAAATTGTATAATTTTATAATTTAATTCAAAATTCATAATTCGGAGGGCATCGGTATATGAGCGTATATAATGTGCAAGTATATATCATAAGTAAGTTTGACTATGGAGTATGAATCATTTTACATATCAAGGTATATTTTGAAAGAATTCTCATTATATATAGGCACTTTATTTACTATTCGTTCTATGCTAAAACTGCACATATACGTGATCCAGTTAAATTCCAAAGTATTTACTTTTATTTATTTAAATAAAAACTTAGATAAGATTTACTAAATGTATTACTGTAAGTTTTCATGATAAAATGCAGACACAAAATCAATCAAATGCGGTGATGCAGTAATCAAATATGGATTAATATAATAATAAATATGGATATCTTAAGGCGATCAAATGTAGTTTTATGGTACACAAATATAAATTAAGTTAGGTGTAATATACTTCATCAGAAATTATGTGCGCTATTTAATAAACAATTATCGTACAATAATTACCAGTTTGGTGTTATTGTTAAAGAAATATAAATATATATTTATATATTATAAATATATTTATATACTTACAATAATTAAAACATTATTTTATAAAATTATTTTATAAACAATATTATCAATAAACAAACCGTTGTTTGCTATATATTACGAGGATCATTATTTACTGAAAATTAGATTTTTATTTTAAATTATCAGACACTGATTTTATAGTTAATATTGTTTGTATCCTTGTACAATATATATATAAGGATAAATATATCTATATATGATTTGAAAAAGATAAATATTTTAATGAGCACGATTATACAATACAGCTTTTTATATATTTGAACTTTGTTATTAATATATTTTTGTAAATTTATAATGAATAAAAAATGGCAGATAAATGCATTAACGGATAATTGTTGTCACATTTCTTATGTATATTATACATATTATAAAATTTTATAACTACATTAATTTTGAATCTATATATTTGATCGCTATAAATTGTATTTGATTGCCTTATATCCAAATTTGAATGCTTAAACATCACAATAAGATCACTTTAGACTCATATTTGAATGCTGCAACGCCGCGCTGAATATCATAACACCAAACTTCGTTACCTCAAATCCATATTTGTTTACTATAAGTTGACTTTGATTGCAGTTACACTGCATTTAGGAAAACATATTAAATTATTTAAAACCTATATATATGCGCTTTGTATTGTCAGCTAATAATTGTATTTTTTTAATTATATAATTATATTTAAATTTAAGTTCATCTTATTATTACAATGGAACATTTTTTAATTGTGCAAATTTATAGTATACTATTTGTAAACAAACGGTAAAGTTAATGTGTAATGTAAAAATTCGACATATATCGATCGCTGCAGGTTAACCAGTCAATTAGAGGAGTTTTGGTATTTGTTTATTGATTAAAAGTGCAGCGACCTACTCGAATATGATGTATGTAATCTTTGTTCTTATTAAACATTTCTTTGTGTATTTCTGTTTGGTAATTTTTAATCTTCATAATCAAATGCATATGAATATTGTTATATTTGAAATTGTTCGTTCAATAAATACAATATTATTGATGAAATCAGTTAGGAATATATAAATAGGTATATTTTAACAAAATATTTCTCCCAAATCAACCGACTCTTTACTGTAACAATAAAATTATATTACAGTTTAGGAAATCGTCCGTAATGAAAATCGAGAGAAAGGTTTCTTCCAATAAAATAAGAACAAAATATTTTAATTTTGATTTAAATGAGTTTTAGGATTTTTAAATCGAAATCAAATACATAGATAAATTAAATTATATTTTGATTAGCATAAAATCGTTAATCATTCATTGATTCATTCTGTAGGTAACAATTAAGACAAAAATAAATATATTTTCCTTTTTCAAACATTTAATTTATTTATAATTCATATATTAATTACCATAAATATACAAAGATACATTTCTAGATTGCTTAATTCCTTAAATATATTAATCGAGGTTAATTTGTGAAAATATAAAAATGAATTTTAATAATTTTTGTATTATTAGCAATTTTGTAAAATGTTATTTATTACTTTTAAATATTTTAGTCAAAATTTTTGATCCTTATTTCCAATTTTCCGATATAATTGCTATTTTTTATAAGCAGAATTCAGAAAACAATATAAGACAATTAAGCACACTTTATTTTTTGTAATATTGATTTCCATTTCTTAATTAGTGTCCAAAATCTCTATTATAGCTTCAAGCTTTTTGTAATCCCTTGTGTACTATAATAGAATGGACAAATTGATAATTTTGCGTCACAATATTTTATTGGTTATTTTTATTGTACAATTTTATGAGATCAATAATTTCTTGTTGCTGGTTTTCCCCAGTGTAGTATTAAAAATACTGTCAAAACAGGGAAAATAGAAATAGTGTTATAAATATATGGAATTTTACTTTCATGAATAACAATGATAGAAATATTTCGAAGTTCAGTTCAACTTTTGAATATCTTTAAATATTAGATTGCAAGTATTGTTTGAATTTTGAGCACAGATATATCAGTGACCAGAGGAGTGCATATATGGCCTCTAAGAATGCAAAATTTTAATATGGCGAAATACGCCAGAAAACTCAAATTTTAAGAAATAGTAGATTTTATAAACAGAGCCGTCGTACTGGATTTGATCTAAATGTGTTTCCAATTTCAATTTAAAAGATTACTGGAAAATACCCATCTTGTCATTTATTGTATTATCTTTCAACTTAAATATACCAATATTAAAATAAAAATGAATTAATTCCAGGGTATCAAATATAAGTACAATTTATATAATATGTATATATATATAATAAGTTAAATACAAATAAAAATGGGATTAGTAGAATCCCAAGAAAAATTAGAGGTATTCCTTAATTGGATGATCAAGATAGTTATCCCTTTTTACTGGGAATACATATCCTAAAAAAAATTATAATAATGAAATAGTTCCAAAATTAGATTACAAAAATGTCAAATTTGCCACTTGATACATGTCTTAATAATTGAGTTACAAACAAAATTGTAACATTTAAACAAAAAGTTTTTTCAATCATAGAAACTCTTTATCATTTCTATTTTCTATATAATCTCAAATTTACATACATATCTAAATGTAATGAATATAATGCTTGATGTTTTAGAAAAAACACTTAAACACAAAAAACAGGATTATATAACAGACCACAGAATCAAAAAACACAAACGAATATAATAAAAAGAACATCTTGCATTCTCATAGACAAAGAATTGAGGATCGCGCGGGAATTGAGGAACACCCCAAACACTCCGCGGGTCTTAATTAATCAGACCACAATTTTGTGTATATACTACTTAAATTACCGCGAAATCCAAGCTGAGAACACAAATGAGGACAACATGATAAAACACAAAGCTGAAAGATGAGATTTTATGGGGAGGGATGCTAGATCGTCTCCTCCATATGCTGAAAAGAGGGATTGAGCAGATATCCTTTATCTCCCGAACCAGAGTGACTAATTTAAACTGCAAAAATATGTTGTCTTATTATCCCTTTTCAATAGCTTCGAGATACCGTATAATTTGAATTGTCCTTGTCATCGATAAAGAATGTCCCAATAAGGCCATGGCAATGAAAAGTTAATGTTTCAGAAAGTAAAATCTATCTGGAGAAAAATACGCACCATGCTTTTAAAAGCTATATTTTTAACTGCACACAAGTTTAGCCAAGGCGGGTAAAAGTAGAGGTAGAGAAAGGGGTGACGGAAGGGGTTTGTCAAAGCAAAAAAGTTCTACCGCATCGCCCTTATACGTACTCTGACATTATTTGTAGATATAAATTTATCCCCTCAAAGCGGCATTTTCTTTTCTTTCTTTTTTTCTTAAGTTTTCAAAGATGATTATTTAGGTGAATTCTAAATATTTTCTCAAAGTTCTCCCTAACAGAAATTAAAGGAAAGAGACCCGTTAACCGCCACAACACCCCCCCCCCCCCCCCCAGTAATAGTAGTATATTATGTAGAATGATAGCGCTGACTACAGAAAAGAATAATTCTTTTCCTAGATTGCGTGTGGCTGATTTCATTGTGCTCAAGGAGAAAAGAGCCTTTTGTTTCACTTTTGTTTTCACACAAAATTTTATTAGTTTGATATAAAAGTGCACCGGAGTATGTATCTTTAGAAAATGCTTACATTCTGACAATTATATTTTATATTCCAGTGTGTATTAAATAAAATATTCAATATTTTTCTATTAAACGAGTCAACAAAATGACTTATTTTTAAGAATTTGTTAGTATCTGCTTAATATACTCTCTTATTCACAGTTCACTAAATTTCTAACATGTTTGGCTAAATAATATATACCTTAATAACGTTTCTTAAAATAATGTACAAAAAAGATGCAAATATATTAATTAATTGGTATGTCAAATGATGTTTCATTTACTATTTAAATTATTATTAAAAGTGAAATTATTATTAAAAGTTATACTATAAATATTTATTAAAACCATAATAAAACTATTTTAGAAGTATTATTTAAGATGCGTTATTTCTCAATTTTTCGTTTTAAGAGTTTTAAAGAATTAAAAAAATATGTTACATTATACATAATTACACTCTCATGGCTGCTGCCACAATTTGAAAATTCCAAAATAATTTGATACTAAATTTAAAAGTAATGTTATAATATGATGATTTAAAACATAAAAACTGTAATGGTAGAATAAGAAAGTAAAATTATAAGAAAGTATAACAATGTTTTCAACATTCCTAATGACGGTAGATACCTATATTTTATATATTGTATATATACTTAATCATTGAAAGAAATATACATAATATTCATAGTTGTTCGTATTATGTATTTAAAGCGATATAAGTCATTTTGACCAGTTTTAAGTTGAAACAATTAATGTGTTTATAATTTGTAACTTAAGTTAGATATTTCATACGTAGTGAATCTCTTGAATATACATAGGTAGACAAATATATATATCACATAAAAATTTTTTCAGAACTCAAAATCTAAAAATAAGTTTTCTATATATTCGGTTATATATTTATTATAATGCTTTTAATACTTAAGTTTCAATATATAAAGCAGTTTTCACAATTATACACATGTTATATTTTGTTAACTTTTAGAAATAATTGTATGTCGTTATTTTGTAGTACTAATTAATACGACGGAGCTACAGAAATAATGAATTAGCTAAATGAAATAAAATAAAAACTTGAATAATAAATAATGCATATTTAGATTAAATTCCTTCATCAAATAATCAATCACAATTGATCACAATTGATCAAATAATCTATCATACAGTCACCCAAATCTCACGTTGTCTTATCGATTTCAGTTGCTTTGATTTTGTAGTATAAATGTAAATAGATCAAAGGCAGAAAATTGAATAAACACATAATTATCCGGTAATATTCGATACAAACTCATCATATCATGTCCGCTTATTTGATTTGTAATACGTGTATTTATTTACATATGTAATGGAGTACTACCGCATTAATACAATATATATTTATAGCAATTCTACACAAAAGTAATCATTTTAATTCTTATCAGGCGTCGACCGTCGCGATTCAACAAAGACGCGCTAAAGCCTCTTCGACGCGCTAATTTGTTTATTTAAATTCAGCTCTTTAAACACTGGCAGATCGGAGATTAAATGGGCAATCAAAGATACTCACACACACAAGTAATGCATATATATAGACATATCTATCTTCCAAAATTATAATTAATCTTGGATTTTGACAGATCCAATTCAGTTTGTGTCGTCTTCCAGTCATACTGCCTCTATACTATTATACTTATCGATAATAATACTGTCTCATAGATATGTATACCTATATTTATAGCCACTTAAACGAAAACATTCATCAAAGACAGACGCTAGTGAGAAGTGGGCGCCGTTACAACAATCCTTTGAAGCAAACTTGTACCTATACTGTGGTAGCAACGGTGGCAATATTATAAGAAAAAGAAACGATTGCACTTTTAAGGTTGTCAATCGAGTAAGGGTTCTTTTGAGAAATGTATATGACATGAATCTATATTATTAAGTACATTATATAGAATATATTTGAAGTAAATAGATCAACCTTTTGTTGATCTGTCACTTAAAGGGTACAAAAATATTCTTGTGGTGAATAGAAAAAATGTAAAAATATACCATACAAAAATAGAATAATTTTAAAATATTGATATTTAATTTAGGTCTAAAATGAAGTATTTATTGTTAACTTTTGAATAGATATATTGATTTTTCTATTAAAAAAATTAAGCCATATTTATACGTATATGCAATTTATGGTAGCAATAATGTTTTAAATATAGGCCATTAAACATATAATCACACTATTAAAAATCTATAAATTGGTGGGCGTGACATAAAGAATAAGAATAAATCAATCCTTTACAAAGCATGACATTTATTGAAATGTTTTCACACATTAGTGAGAAGACATTATCATGAATCACAAATTTACTATTTTTCTTTGCATTATAATCAATTAATTTATGTAAGTAGCTTTGGTAAATAATTAGGTAAATATTGTTGATTAAAATGTACAATCAACAAAAAATCATTATTTGAATTTATTAAATATGTAGCTATCAGTTTGACTGTAATATTTACATTTTACAATATTATCTAGTAGAGACAGTTATATAACGGGAAAACTAGTTTATATATTGGAAATAATTACAACTAATATTTTGACTGAAATTGTAATATGTATGATGCTTTGTTTGTTTGCAGTATATATAGCGAGTACAAGAAATATATAGTATGCACATTTATAGAATTTTGGTAATCAGTGTTAATTATGAATATCAAATTGTAATAATATTTTAGATAAGATAGGTAATTAGCTATAGATTAAATATTATAGTTAAAAAATATAGTTTTCCAAAATCTTAAAATACAGTTGTTATATTTAATATCACGAAATCACTCTATTTACTTTATAAATAAATTGAGGCATTAAATGAACTGTACAGATTACTATTTTAAATTACTAATGCGTAAACTAAAATAACACAAATAATTCCTAAGACTATTAAAAATTTTGCATGCAGAGGCTTAACAAAAACCAATTCCATCCTTTTCTTATTAACTACTGAAGCAGAATAAGTCATGTTTGCCTAATTATGTTGCCATAAACGAAGTACCTCAACATTAAAGTGTGCCATCTTGAATGTGCATTTTTTCAGGAAATCTTGACTCCCTTTTTGTATATTTAACCCCACGTGTAAACCTAAATTTTGAGAGATAATAATTTATGTACTATATATAATTAGTTATATGCATATGTTTGGGACGTTTACTTGGGAAATATTGAGGGTAATTAATCTTTGTAGCAACGTCTTCAGTGTAGGTAATCGATTAACCGCTTTCAATTTGAAGATAGATGCATATACATTATATGTATATACACTAATCATATTATAATGCATATGTTACAATATATAGATATACCTTGATATAACACTACGTATGCATTAATAATACTTTTAGTTGTAAATGCATTATATACATATAATTGTGTGAAAAGTCAAGCTTACATATATACCATACAGGAAGAAGTTTAGAAAAGAAACAAACTCGTCCATTTGTTGTCATGTTTGACCTTATGCAATGGGGAGATACTTCGCTCATCTCTTTTATACATACGCTCGGAATATATTTTCATGAAAATAGAAATTACGTAATTTGGGGAATTAGACAACAGAAAACTTTTATTCCGCAAATTGAGATTAATGGTTATTTCTGTTAGCAAACTAACAGGTTCAAAATATTGCAAAAATAACCATTTGAAATATTTGACATATTTGAGCATTTTGGAATTTCCCTTTATGGTACATATATATTTGTGATATTTTTATTTTAACAAAAATTCTTGACAAATAAAATCGTGCAATTCATGGTATATACATAAAACATCGTTAAAGATGACATGTGTAGATATTTTTATGATATTTCTTTAATTATATTTTTAGGATAACCATTTTTTTCCATCAATTGTTATTTCTATATTGTTCCAGGTTATCTACTGAATAAAGATTACCAACTTAACGAAAATATTTAAATAAATGATGTCTAAGCACGTAGCTTAATCATTTCGTTAATGCGTAACATAATTTAAAAAAGCAACCAAATATATAAATTTGCTTCATTAATTATTAATAGCTATATTGTATAAGATGACACTTCAATTTTCAAATTTCAATACATATTACATCTTCACCCATTTTATTAAAATTCATTCAGTGATGCTGTGTCAATCCAAGCTCATGAATATAAAGAAGTCATAATCTTCATTATAGAATGTCCCAATAAAATGTAGACACCAATCATTGATATACATAATATTATGTACAATGACATATTTCACGTGTTACAAATTTTAAGTATGTTTAATAAATTCAAATTATCATGTATCCAATAATACATATTATACATTGTACGCCTGACAAATTTACTGAATACAATAGCCTTTTCTCTATTGTCATCTTTCATTGTTCTAAAATATATGTTGACGACATATTAAGTTTATTAGTCTGTTCTTTTGTGCTTATCGTTAATTGTTGTCTTTCAGAGATATAATATCTACATTTATGTTGTTACATTTCATTACATATAAGTGTAAGCAAAATCGTACAGAAAGAAATGAGATATATACAAACTTTAAAAATGATGATACGATTACAATAAAAATTTGAGCTTTAAATATTATTGAAATAAAATAATCAAAACAAACAAAACAATAAAGCAATACACAAATCAAAGGAGCTAAAATTCAGGGGTATTGTCATGAATCTAAATGATTAGAAAAATTCAAATTCATGCCAGTATTTGTGATCAACAGTATGATAATATATTCATCAACATAAAATATCAAAGTCAAAATAATTTGTTTCAACTTTTATTTATCAAAATTAATCAATGCAGATAACTAATGATATACATTTCAATTTCAAAATCCTACATAGAAATATTTAAGAATATTTTTTATAACTTATGTTATACATTCACATGTCAATAATTAATCAGTACCTACCTATTACTTTGGAATTATAAATAGTGTTTGTTATATATTTGGTAACTGAAAATCCGTACATTTTTATTCGATGTCTCAAAGAATTCATTAACCATGGCTTAAATGCGTGTGTGGTACACCTCACTCTTCCTATATTTATTTCCACAAGTGAATTAATATTCGGTATAAAATCCGCCCCCCTTTACTCCCTTAGTCATTGCTTAAATTTGGTAAATGAATTTTATCTCAGTCAGCAAAAAAAAGATTACACGCTGATATATTTATTAAACAGACAAATAAATTTCATGTGTTTATGTAATCTTTATTAGAAAAAATATGTAAGTAATATAGAAAGTATTTAAAATATATATACCTACTCAGTTTTAACAATTCATATTTAATGATTAGTGTACATTGAAAGATTGGGTTGTGCTTTTTGTCGCAAACGTAAAGTATCTTCCCATGTTCATTTTTCTTTCCAATCTTGAAGCAGACATTTCACTTGGAACATAAATAAAACCGGCACACTTATTTCTTTCTATTTTATTTAATATCTACCAGTTAATATTATGCAAAACATGTCCTGATCACAAAACGTACAGATCTTATTTGAACGAAGATTGTTGTACACACATAACTTGCTTCACACGTTGTCCACTATCTGGAATATAAACCATCTTTGACAAAATAATAAAATACTTTGAATAATTACCGCTGCAGACACTATATCCAACTATTATTCTTTCTTGTCGTAAACTAAGCCCAATTTTATCCTGCAAGTGTGTGGATACTATTTCATATTTAAACAAATTTATAGTAAATGTTTCGTAGTTTGTTGTATGTATGGAATCTTTCGAATTTTGCGCATTTATTGGGTACAGCAGTTGAAAAGGGTTTTAAATTCAATTTTGAACTCCTGTCTGTGTCATTACGAACAAGTATAATATACACAATATAAAATCGTAGATCAAGTTTAAAATTCGATATTCTTTATAAAAAGAAGAAAACTAAAGTTTTTTAATTTATCGTTTCATATTACACAACATATTTGTTGTAAGACTACCTATATGCCTTAGAAATTACATATATGACTACTTATGCAATTTAATGCTATCTGGGAACATAATTTAACTTCTTGAATTATACATTTTTCAATATCTTTTATTTTTTTATTTTTTTTGCATTCTTAATTTTTTGGACATATTTTTTTATATTTCACACTTTGCATAATCACCTTTCTTTCATCATCTAATTCCATTTTTTTAATTTTGTCCTTTGATTTGCCTCATTTTCATTTATTTATTTTATAGTAATAATTTTGTTTTTTCTCCTTATTTCTTATATATTTACATATATCTTATTTTGTATCATAGTAAATCTTTTCTAACCGTGTAAAAATTGGTTAAAATAATAAAATGTTGTTCAAAATTTAAATAACACAAACATAGAATTTTGTATTAATAGCTAAACAGGATATATTAATATAATAAAATCTTATAATATTTCTTACATTTTATAGTGAAAAATGCTCAATCACATAATTTCATTATTTTCTGTAATTTTCTTTTATTTACTCTCTTCCCTATTCTTATGATATGTTCTCCACACACGCATACACCCGAACGGATTAACAATTTACTTCCAACAATATACAAATCCAAAATAATCATACACTCAACCGCTATTTAAAGAAATCTGAGTTTGCTCAAACCAATTATGCAAGCAAAAAATAAGGCTGAATATTTTCCTAAGCTGGATAGCTAGGAAAATTATATTCGAACCAATAATTTGTCAATATAAAAAAAACATTTAACAAAAACATAACTGGTTATAGAATTCTACGGAATGTATAGCAAGAACATATAAAGCATGTGCACATAGTTAGGTGCGAAACAGATGGTGCAGTTTCTGCATTAAACATATACCTACCAACACAAATGAAACAAAGGCCCTATACACCCAAATATAAATGTCAATTTGATTACTACATTAGAAATTGAACAATAAGAATATGTACATTTATATATATATATAATATGCTATTTAACTTCAAGAATGGGAAAGCAGTTTCTCATAAATATGAAAAGTATATTGAACTAATTTTTTATGGCTACAGAGGTGGAAGGGGAGTAGAGGAAATGGAATTTAGAATCTCTAAGGAGGTGTGTCCCTAAATGTGTGGTCCTAAGAGTGCTCAATAAAATTAGTGAAATGCACAGAGAAAAAATATGACGGACAGTAGATTTAATTGAAGTACTTGAAAATAGAAATTTTGAGAATAACAATACAAGTGCTTATACTCGTATGAAACACAAATGCAGAAGATAATTAGAAGGTTCATATGAAACATTTAGAATTTATACTCTTGATATATACTATGTATAATATGTACTATATGAAACAATGTAGAAGTGAGATAAGCCCGTAACCTACAAAATAATTAAATATTTAGGACGAGTGAACATTTAGAATAAGATACAAAAAGATTACTCAATATGTAATGTCGTTCAAAATAGAATGAATTATTTATTGCTCTCTTGCATATTCACGATATATCATTATAGAGCGTCCAATTTTAGTGATTTACGTAATTATTTTACCAACTATTGAAGAGAAAAGTATGAACATAAGTAGAACCTTAAAAGTAAATTAAGTTTTTCGCTATTGTGAAATGTATTTTTATTATAAAAATTATCAACAGTCAATAAACATTTTTCCGTGTTTCTACTAATGCCATTCACTTATTTTAAAATACTTGCATAGTTGACATTTTGTAGCTTAAAATATACAGTTACTTACAACTAATTACTGTTAATATATATATGTATACAAATAGTTTTATTTGTATGCCTAAAAACATATTTTAAAACAAACCTCTCTAGTTGGTTACGTAAAAATGTCATGTGCTCAAAATGACTTTCAGATTATTAAGAAAAACTTTAAACGACCATGACTTGAAGTAAGTTATCTGCAATTTACTTATAGATGAGAAGTTTCAGAGCTCTTACAATGACCCATTCTTGTGAAATATGTAGTTGAACAAACCTCCTTCAATAATAAACTTCATTAATTGAATAAAACTTTTAGAATATTATCTCTTAATATCCTAATTATGCGCATATTTATTATTGTAGAAATAAAAAAGACATATAATAACACATTTAATATTTAAAAGCATTGCATGATTATTTAAATTTTGAACATAAAACTTTAATAATTTTACTTCTGTAAGAGAATACTACAATTAATTATTCATATAATGAAAATTCATTTGTACTTTTATTAGTAATACAAACTTAATTAATCAAACGTAATTAGTAACTTTTATTAGAAGTTATTATTAATCTACCATTACTTTAAAATGTAAAAAATAAAATAGGATAAACAAAGAGTGTCATCATATATAACATTAAAAGAAGATAATATTATAATCTAAAGCTATATAGAATTAAAATATAAGGTTAGTTAGATTAAAAGTGAGACGCAAAAATGTTCCAACTCAAGGACCTCGCTAAATTCGTTTAAAATAAAATAAATGACTACTGTATTTGCTAATCATCAATAAACATTTAAATGCAAGCACAATTTTAAATTAGTCATTTTGGTGGTCGTTTAAAATTGTTCCCGTATTTTTAAAAAGACCAGAGCATACGGTACACTTCTAATTGGATATTTTATTACTAATATAAATAAAAAATCATATTTCAATATATCTATATATTATCATATAGTTAGTTATTACGTCTTGGCCAAACAGCACACGACTCCCTTTTACGGACGCCATCTATAGATTAGGACATAGAACGTTATATTAATGTATAATTAACTCATAATCCGGACACACTAGCCCGCATTACAGAAGTTCTCTTATAGTATACGATAACTATGTAGTTCTTGCAAGTTGCGAAATATTCATTCTCGATTAGCCACACTTTGAAGATAGTTATTTGCAAAATCTCTAACTCGTCGAAAATATTTTTCATAATCTGTCCATTTAACTCTCTAGCCAAATAGTCATGTCATTTCTTTTCATCTTTCTTTTACAAAATTGACTTTATATCACAGACATTATTTCAAGCGACGTACACATATATTTGTGCCTTGATAAATATATATATTTAAGAAATATAACACGAATCACGGATGATATGTGTATACCCTAATAATAATTATTATTGAAAGCTGCTACAGTTGATCGTGAATATCAGCAACCAGTATACTTAGATGCTGCAGTAGTATCCCGTAGATTGAATAATTATCAAATCAGAGGGGTGCCCCAACAGTATACATATATATATGTATGTACAAAGGACAACATGTCCTGTAGCTGGTTTCAAATGAGATACATATGTATGTGCGTATCTTAATGAACCGATAATATTTCTTTCTTTAATGAACAAATGTATTTAGTTTAAGTTAAACATGAACACTGGACGTTTTGTGCATCTGGTAAACGTATTATTTTGTCGATAATATTTATAGTTCACTGTTGATTGAAGGCTTAGATCAAAGGCAAAATATTAAATATATACATAACATTAGTAGTATATTTTTATAATGAAATACTTCAAAATTAGACGTCTTAATACTATATATATTGTATTAAATAACAAAACATTAAAGGGAAATCGAAAGTAATATATTTTATGGAAGTACAGTTGTAATATATATTAATTAATATTTATCTTTGAATAAATATTTTACATATTTTTACAAATTTTATTTGACTTTGGTTGCTTGGATTGTCATTTCGAACTATTTCCTTTCAAATATTATTTAAAAACGTAGTAAATCGATAATTCAGTTAAACAAAACAATAAAACAATAATTTTTAAATTATTAGAAGTCATTTTCTAGGTACCTATTATTTAAATTCAAAATTTTATGCAGTATATTATTGATTTTATTTCTTTGTAAACTGAAGCAATAATAATATTTTTTTACGAAATTACACAGTACTAATAAATTAATATGATTCTAATAAATCATTTATACAACAGGATCAAATAATATAGGTACACAATTAAATAATAGGGGGTAAATTGCATATATACGCTTTCCAGATATATAAATCTTAATAACTATAATGCTAAAAAGTTGTGAATTTATATAACAGCGTGTATGCAATTAACCCCTCATTATAATTATTACCTATATATATATATATAATTCATAAAACTATCATGTTAAAGAGTGGCGTAAACTCAATGTATCTGTGTTGCAAGCCAGCTACTTACTTAGCAGAATAACATTGCACTCTTACAGTTAAATTTTTAAAGAGAGTGGTAGCCAAGTGCTGTAGACTCCTGCCTTCAAACCCGAAGGTAGCAAGTTCGAACCCCGGTACATACTCCTGGCTTTGACATATACCAAATTGATTTGCTCTGCAACATTAACCTGATTAATGTTTGATTAGTTTTAGCCTATATAGTTACTAATTAATTAAGATTTATATATACCCGGGCAAAGTGCGGTCAAGCATTTTCAACATATATATATTAATAACGGGGTAAGCCATATTGGTTAATTTATTGAAAATAATATAGTTAAGGTACAATAAAACAAAATGCATTTAAACATAAATTATCTCAAAATTTAGTTAACTGGCGCTCACTTTGAAGTATGTAACTATACACAACCTATCTTTATATTTGGAATTTTTGAGGACACTGTTTTCAGCTTATTTTTTCTCCTCTTTTCCAATTCCAATCCTCCCATCTCCTACTCTTAGTTATTTCAACAAATACGTAAGTAATCATCTAATTTAAGAGCTGCGTCTGGTTATAGTATAAAGGAACCGAGAAAAGTTTTAGAATGACCGTTCTATAGAGTTTAGTGTGTCAAGCAGTGATTTGAACCAATTACGATTATAAACTTCCTCAGTTACTATATCTGGTCAGTTAGTTAAAGTGGGGTTAGTGAGAGGCATCGAACTATGTCATATATGCACAGCTATACAAATGCAATAAATTATGGATAGTGATATGCAGAATACTCCCTATGAAGAAGCATATTTCGATTATGAGAACTTTCAAAATGCCTTTTGAAAACAATCAATTCATTAAATTGAATTAAAATATTAAATTTTTGATAAAACTATGCAAATATGTAATAGTATAAGTGATAAATAATAGTAGATCATAATGATAATTAAATTTAACTAAACTGTTAGACTTAAAAGTAGTATTGAATTGATAAATAATGTATTAAAGAAATTAATTAAAATTATCATGCTAAAACAAATTTTCATTATTTTCATTAAAGTACTATTCCAAATATTTGCATACTTTAGACAATATTTTATTATATTCAGTTCAATTGATTTTGGGATAAATTAATTGAAAAGTTTGTTAGTGTATGTTAAAATATGTTAAAAAATTAGACTGTGAACAGCAAATATATGACTAGATTTTGCCACTCTGTGAATTTCCTTCACGAATTCAACAATTTCAACAATTCATTCGGTCGGATTTCTTATGCAATATCATTAAAACTCGGTTAAAGCGTACAAAATGACATATATGCGGTTGACATAACTTTCTGGTTAGCGGAGAGGATGTCATCATTTAAAGCAAAATATATAGAAGTTAAATTATTGAAATGAATGAATAGATTTTAGCTGATAATAAATAGATTTTTTAATTATTATTTAGAAAGCACTTTCTTTTCATTAATAAGGTTGAATATTATCGCAATATAAGGATATATATATTTAAAACACATTAGTAAAAAGAAATAGAAATCTGATTAAACACATTTCGCCGCGGTCGGTCTTCCTTTGATTTTCTAACACTGATAGATAATTAAAAGATTAGACCTCGGTTAAATAATAAGCACAAAATTATGAACAATAATCGGATTTCATAAATGATACACAATTATAAAAAACCATGCAAAGCAACATAAAAAGAAATAATTAAAAAAATTGAGATTGATACAACAAAACAACTGTAAATGAAGATAGTAACACCAGGACATGAAAAATTACATAATGCTACCTATAGTTTCAAGGTAAAAGTATAGAGAATACAAATTGTTTGTGGACTCAGTGTGGTGGCTTAAATTGATTATCACCACATCAATTGGATCGATAATTGAGCTAAGTTTCTTGCACGAACAAGGAACTAAAATTGTAAAATATATCATCTAGGTCGGATTTGCACGCATTGAACAACATATATGCTTCGTATAATTGATATAATTGTATATCATAAAATTTACGTAATTCGATTATTTCAAAACAATAATTTCTATAATCTTCTTCTAATTATTTTACTATTTATTCTATTGAAGAGTCGGCCAACTAAAGATAACCCATAAAGCGCGTGGAGTCATTCATATTATATTAAAATGAAATAAACTGTTTTGAATATTATAAGAATGAATTGTTGATAAGTTAGATACTCAGCATATCACTGATGAGTTCCACAAAGAGCAAAACTCGTCCGGCATTTGGCTGTGTGGCGATTGACGAACTTCTTTAATTATAATTATTCAATCGATTAATTGATCTGAATGATGTTGTGGTAAAACATTTCTTGAAGAATTGTTTTGAATCTGTTTCCTTTTCAGCGTTAATATTTAAAACAAAGTTATATTTACTCCTCTTTTTCCAGACCCAGTTTCATAATATTCATAAAAATTTCTATTAACCATGAAACCAAATAATCAAACTAATTGTTAAAAGAAATAACGAAGAATGACATATAAATATTATAACAAGTCCATTTTTAATAATAATCAATGTACTATTTTATTATAAATGATTAAATCACTTGAAAAAAGAAGTTAAAGTTGTTCTAATAAATTAAATTGCAAAATTTTTTTAGAATACTTACCTACTTACATGTTGTATTTTAAGTGAAATCTAAAAATCATTAAATAAATCAATAGTTTTTTTATTATTTCTGCTCTTAGAATATATCAGAAATTAGTCAAACAACAATACATATGCGTATACCACCTCATAAACATACACATAGTTTTATAAATGCATGAGTTAAACATAACTTCCTAGATCTGTCCTGTATTTTAATTGCTATTTCCAACTTTTAAATAATTTATATATATTCCATTATTATAAAATCAAGCTACAAAATATATGTTTTAAATGAAGTGTTTTTATTGCATTTCTGTATATATATTATGCATACTGTTAAATTGTATCGGTATAAGTAAATCAATTATAAAAATGCCTAGATCATTATTACAATTATAATATACACTCTATTTGTAAATCTATTTTCCAAATTAAAATAACAAAATGCAACTATGTATATATTAGAAGTCACCTTACAATAATATTATAAAACGAATAACAATTTACTGACATTCCCGACTTATATAATAAATTCTATAATTAACTCGGGCATCAGGGTAATAAATAATTCATTACTGCATATCATCACTTTAATCTATGTGACCGATATATTTTTCTGTTTAACACATTATATTCAGTCATAAATGTTAAGATGAAAGGCAAACAAATTACATAAAAATATAGCTTCAATTTTTTTCTAAATTTTTAATTATTTGATTGTTGCTAGTTTTATTTGCAAAATAAATTAGATAAATTATTTACCCCATTACTATAATTTTATTATTTTATTTATACATAATTAAATTGTGAAATCACGACATTTGATACCATATTTGAACACAGAAAATTATAATGTATTGAAAACATAATTTTATACATATATATAGTACCTACCAATACAAAATGAACAAATGTTCTTATATTTGATACAAGTGTACACAGACACAAAGTGAATGAAATATATTTATCTAATCTCTAGCATTTCTATCAATTTATAAAATTACAATTTAATAATAATATCCTGATAATTTTTGAACATGTAAAATATAATATTCTTCAGGCACAAGTTTAAACAGTTGGATTATAAATTCATTGTTTCATTTTAATTAATTGAAATTTAAAAAGTAATAATTGCCTGTTTGTTAGAATACCTGGAACATTTCTTATTATGCCAATATAAGTATATATATATATAAATAAATATGATATATTTGATATAATCCTGATTATCCTTAATATTCTTAATTTGATTTATGTATATATAGTCCGTTTCAATGTGTCATTTGATTATAATAAAGTACCTCTAAGGGTTAATTAAAATGAAAATACCAAATTGTTCAGAGGAATATAAAATAGACACAATTTATTAAACAAATTATTAAATGTAGAAAAAAGATTTTTCTTTATGGCTAGAAATTCCCTTTCAATTAAAATAATCATACTTATTAAAATTGTTAAACCAACGAAATATATTATAAAAATTTGTTAATGTTGTATATAGTTCGAAATATAATTTTTATTTAAATGTTGTGGACATAAAAATAAATAATAATTTGCGACCAAATAAAAAATTCAAATGTTTGAGCTAATATTTGCGATTTATTTCAAATAAGTTTTTACGCAGTTTTTCGATGGATAATTAATTAACTACATGCAATTAAATTTAAAACTATATATAACACAAGCATTAAAATATAGAAATTATAATTTTTAATTAGACAATTCTCCGTGTGCAGTATACTATATACATGTAAATATAAAACTGGCCGACTTTGTTGTTTTAACTAACTTAATTTACACAAAGCATCTTTAAAAGTAATCTATATATTTCTTAAACCTAACAAGATTGCGTTATTCAAATTTACTTACGTTTCACTAATAAGTAATTTGATCTCTATGAATAATGAGACTTAAAAATTACACCTTACGTTAAAAAAAGTGGTCCACAAATTGGCATTGGAACCACCAATTTGTCTATACTAGTGAGTCAGATTTAATTATATAACTTTATTCAGTCTCATCACTTATCTCTCTAAACGACATACAGCATACAACAAACATGCAGATATTCGCGACCCTCTGCTCTATTGAATTATAGATATCTAACTCAAGCATAGAGGAAATTACAATTATTCATTCAGGGAAGCTTTTATGATGGATAAAGTGGGGATTTTCGATCCAATTACGCATCACGCTAGAAGACGACTATTTTACAAGTCTATAAGTGTTGGTCCTGTTTTAGGCAGCCCAGGGTATAACACTGAACTGTTATTTTTAAACTAGGGATGGAATAATTCTGCTCTTTGGGTGTCAAATAATACGGTAAATATAGGTGCTCCCGTGGCGTACAATTTGCCTCCGAGCACTCATACTGAGTTGGGAGGTTCACCAGTATTGCAGCTGACTAGCGCACTGCTGCATGTGGCGTGTTTGTAGCCTATATTAACTATAACTAGAAAAGGTACAGTGAAGGAAGGCCTCAGAACTATCAAAAAGCTAGGCAAAATTAAAATTGAGATAAGAAGCAAGTATAAAGTTAAAATTTTAAACAAAACAAAACAATACAATGAAAACAAAATAACTGAAGGGGAAAGGAAACCGGAAATAGACTGTCGATTCTTTCTCTCCTTTTGAGAATACATGAGACAAAGAAGACGATTGCACTGTGCTACTGTATAAGAGTGATTATCACACACCGAAGATGTCGTCATCCCGCTGTGGAAAGTGAGTAACCCGTCTCCCCAACTTGCAATCCACCAGACTTTAACCCTCTACTGAATGAGTTATCGTGTCTTCCTTTTACAGCTGCAAACGGTTTTATATACTCTAACTAAAGATTTAACAATGACGCGTCAAATAACCTTTGGAAGATTATCCTAGTCTATGCCACATGAATTGTTCTAACTACTAACTATATGCCAACACGCCGGTGGTGAGTTAATAATCACTCGCTCGCCATGCGAGACTTCACTTCAGCACGCTTGAAAAGGGAAAAGAAATAGCGGAAGTAGGCCTTCATATATAAAGATGGAAATGAATTAAAACTCTGTGTACCTTCTTGGCTTGTCTATAAGAAGAGGATAATATACGGTAAACAAAAGCACCATGGCAGGACAAGCGTCAGTCACCAACTTTGCAGAATTGTCCTTGAAGGGCAATTCATTTCCTTACAGACCTGCAAACCCTCCAAGCTCCAAGAAAACATGTCACTTGCTCCTTCCTCTTTCAGAACTCTGACGTCATCGAGCTGACAGACTATAGTCAATCACAACAACAGTCATTACCTTGACAGTTCTTATACAATGTCAAGCATACGTCACAAATTCGCATGCAGAAATTAAAGTAAAACAGTCTTAAACGTAGTTTCTTAAGTATTATTTAAAAAGGAGAAAACGTAGAATTTACTCTTCGTTTCTTCAATTCAACTTCTATACAACTATAACTCTTGAGAAGGCATGGGTCGTGCTTCGTTTTCTTAATTTCCCCACTCGTCCACTAAAACGTCGACTAACACGGTACATCGTATTTGGTATAATACACAAACGTCGAGAATGAAAAAAGAGAGACAGGAGGTTAATGTATGTATCTAGACACCAACTCCTGGAAACCCCACCAAAAATTATATTGTGATGACTAATAAAGAGACTACTGATGCCAGAAATTTACCTTATTATCAAATTGGCTGTTTTGTTGTGCCTTAAATCACTAATCCGATGGTATTACCTTCGCAGGGGTTCTCAACTTCCCCGTTTGTTTAGATATGTTATTCCAGTTAACTGCCGTCTTCGTTCCAATCGGAGCCACCTGCCACATATTTTGAACATCATGATTACTTTTCCATTTCTGCGGCTCTTTCATTGATGACAAACTATTCAAAAGTGTCGCACTATATACGTCTTATAGAACAACAAAATAAGACTTGTAAGTTTTTCCTATATAAAACGAGAAATCTTTCTAACATAATTTGTATTCTTTATAGGAGACATAAAAATATGTTTGAGACAATTTCCTTGACAGTTAATTCCATTGTATAGCTGTGTAGAAGAGCCACACGTCAATGTTTTGAATATGTTTCGGTAAAGATAGTGAATACTCGAAAAATCTATATTTTGATCAAAAATGATCAATCACTCAAGTTCACCAATAAGCCACGACCCCATTAACCCCCGATTCTCAGAATGATTACGTATGTCGTAATTTTGACCATATATTGTGTAATCAGATTATATAATTTGTTTTTATTTTACTATTAAATCAAGAAGATTTCTCAGTGCTTCAGAAAACTATCGTGTTCAACTTATTTGTGCTGAAGTTAAGAATATTTATTCAACTGCTATTCAACTGCTATTAAGAATACTATAAAAGGAACGGACTATAACTGACCACGTTAATAAACCAGTTTGTTCTCAACAGTGGATGTCAGCATTTTATTGCATAATTTATATTTGTATAAGGGTTGATATTAGGTCTCATGAAAATCTTACAATTTACTATATTTTCATGAAGTTATAAATTCTTTGCGAAATAATTTGTTTTTATTAAATACTTTTAAATATATATACAAAGAAACAATATATTTTTGCAGTAATGCTTATGCATTGTGCACAGATAATTATTATAATTAATATTTGTCAAGTATTTTAACGCATTTTAAAATACGTATAAATATTTATTGAAAAAAATTGAATTTGTTTTTAAATCTAAAGTTTTTAATTAAAAAAAACTATATTTATAAAATAATAGTATATTTTTTGTTAATTTTATTTTACAAAATCATGATATAATTATAACGGTTTATAATTGATGTGTTAAAATTAAAATAGTTTTATTAGTAAGCTATTTCGATATAAACTCAATTATTTTAAATAATGATTGATAATAAGATTTTAAAGCTCATACATATATTCAGATAAGTATTAGTCTTTGAGACTTTAAAATTTATAAACACGCTTTTTTTGTTTTAAATCGTACTTTTTATTAGCAAATACATTATAATGAATAACTTATTCTTACACTCCAAATATCAAACTAATAAATATTTTGATTCGAAAACATTTCGCTATGTAGTCCTTTTAGGTTTCTTTAATCAAATGTAGGCGCTCAAATGGGGCGTTACAGCAATCAAATTCGATTTATAGCAATCAAAATGGATTTAGGGAAAGCAAATGCGGTATTATGGGATTCAAATACAGCATTGTGGCATTTAAACATAAGTTTAATATTATCATGCACGCGTCAAAGCATTGAAATATGGATATATGGCGACCGAATACGATTTATGACAATCAAATACATAGCTTCAAAATCAATGCAGTGATATTATGATATATTAAATAATTTAAATATATATGTGCATACTTCAATATTATACATCCGTTTGTTATATTTTGTTATATAAATCATGTTAGTCAAGATATTTTTAGCAATTATTTGGTATCATATCTAATAATATGTATAAGATATATTTCAAGATAAAAAACAAATGCTATATTCAATAAGTAATATACAGTAACATAATTATACTTAGAGTTAAATTATTATTTAACAAAAGCAATATTTATATTTTATACACTTATTTGTGGTCTCAAAAATTAACCAAATTTTAACTTTCCATTAACTTAATTTCAATTTAACTACATTATTTGTCTACAAAATTAAGTTCTTTTCATAGACGGGCAGACCATCTAAAAAGACCTCATGTAAAAGTACATCCTTTTATTTTCGTTGAAACTCCCAAAATTATTCATCAGATAAAAAGTGTACTATTCTAAAGTATGACAGTGCCTGTAAACATGCATCGAAATGGAACCCACCCGTTTGACACGTCCAAAATGTCAGATTCTATTTTGATAAGTCCACGCCTTTCATGCCCAATGTTTACAACAGCGTATAAGTAAACTATATAGAAGCTCAAACAGACATCTCGCCCTCAAATCTTACACTAACAGTGCAAAAGTAAACATTACTCAAACTCAAGAATACATCCCCTTACTTACATCAACAATATATTGTTTGGCCTTCACTTTCTAATAATAATAATAATAATTTCCCAATTCTAAAAGATTCTTTGAAGTTTGTCAATTGTCAAAAAGTTGTGAAATATAAACATATTTTAACATATAAGTAAAAACCTTCAATACCATTTTTATGGTTATTCTGTGTGTGGTAAGCAATAATATCATTAAAAATAAAATTAGCTACCAGCCATATGAAAACCATTTGTCAGGTAAGCACTGGAGACGAACAAGCTAATCATACCCATGCATTTGGGGCCGTGTGCATGACGCTTAATTAGCCAATTTGCAAGCTGTAGACCTCACCGAAAGATGTTAACATGTTGATACATTGCGGGATAGTATAGAGTAGGGGAGGGGAGGTGTCCAAAATATGACGCATAGGCTTACTAATGAGACCTTTATTCTTAATATTTAGGTCAGGTTGCGTCTGCTAACAACACTGTTGGTAGGTATTTAGAAATTATATATGATGAGTGAATTAAGTTTAATATATTATTACTTTTACTTAGTGATTTTACTGAAAAGTTAACTAAATCTTACATGTAGACGTATAGTTGTAATATATACATATATATTATAAGAAATATGATTAATTCGTAGAAGATTCAATATGAATACTGCACCGTTTGCATACACACATACGCTATTGATTTTATTTATCAATCGATGATTTTTCCTCTATATTTATTAATCAATATAATTTATTGTAAAAACTATTCATAAATATTGCTAATTAAAAATATATATAAATTTCATAACATATGTATAGAAATTGTTTTGTTTTTTATCTATGTGTATATTATAACAGTGGTAGAGATAATAATTTTTATGGAAATTAAAACAGTATTAGGATTATTTTTTTAACGTTTTCGAAATATAATATACAATATTCTTCATTAGAAATATTTAAAGTGCAAACAAAATGTAAATATTACAGATTACAACAAAAAATGAGAATCACAGAGAATAAAATTAACATAACGAGTGAGCGAGTACAGCAATCAAATAAGGAAAAAGATATTTGAAATATTGAAGAAAAAAGGAAGAACCTTGATACCTTGATTAGTAACTTGACCATTTAATGAAGGAGAAGACAATTTAATATGGAGAGCTTCTAAAACAGGAAGATTAAAATCAGAGGAATTGCTTGCTATGATTTTGAAACTGCTATAATTATAAGATTACAACAAAAGTTACAGTGAAGAAGATGGTCCATACATATAATATATGGAGATATATAAATAAGATACACATATAAGTTTAAAATACATGAAATCATTTTTTTTATAAATAAGTTACATTTAATATATTTTAAAATGGAACCTTTATTTATAAAAGAACACGACTAAAATGACATAATTCTGTATTATGCAATAAAGGTTGATAAATTAAATTGATCAAATAGGCAAACTGTGTGCCAATTCATAAAATTATGGAATAAAAAATGTTCGTTTACAAAATGAAATTTATGAATATTTGGGGGTTAAAATAATAATACCAAAAGGGGAAAATACTATATTACTAAGAACTTGAATGTTTTCAATAAATTTATGCAAGAAAATGTGTGTTTGTGTATTTGTATATGTGGATATCAGCTTTCTTTTACAGCATTACATAAACGCAAGTTCTATATTATATCAAGAAACTCATCCAGCTTACTATAATAATAAAAGCAAAGCAAGATATCGCAGAAAAGCAGATGGCAAACGTCAACCTAGAGGTTTCATCTCAACTATACATGCGTATTACGTAATACCTCGTAAATCGACACATATCTATATTACGAATGCATGCCAATAACGCGAATAAGCAATTTCCCAACAGAGGAAATACAGTTGTAGCAATAATTTGGCACTACCTTTGTAATACCAAATAATATATCTGTACACACGCATATGTATAGTAGTAAGTATAAGGTAAATTCTTAATAAGATAAAGCTAAAATGTATATTTACTTCAATTTCTAGAAAATTATACATTTATTGTAAGCAATCTTATAAAAAATAGAGTTTTGTAAGTGCCCAATTCAATTTACGAGTATGCGTTATATAATTTCAATTGTAAAACTAATTTTAATGACTTGTTACACAGCTAGTTGAATGACTATTTGCCAACCTAATTTTTTAGTTGGAAGTATTAATAAAGCTCTTAAAGTGGTACATAATATATTATTTGCTTAAAAAATAGTTAATGACTAGAAATCCCTTCGCATTTGTCATTTCAAAATGTTATTGAATTTTGCAATATATCATGTTTTTCTGTATATTTATTAGTCAACTAGTAAGGAAATATGTGTCCACAATATTTATTTCGTAAAAAAATGCATTTCTGTGCAGAATTGATAATTATGAATCTTTATTGACATAAAATCTTTGAGATCTGAAAAAATCTTATGAAACACCAAGTACATAATTACTAAGACAATTCAATATAGCGTAAATACGCTGGAAATTATTGATTATGGATTTTCATCAATATATGATAATATATTTTCGGCTTATTCTTGGTTTTCTCAAAAACACAAACAAATCAGTAAACTATTGAGTTGCTGATCATTGAAAAACTCCTCTAAAACATATATAATATTATGCCGTCACATTGGATTTGACCAAATTGTTTCAAATTTTAATATTTTTAAGGAAAGATATCTTTTTGGTCACTTATTACATTATCAGTATAGCTCCAACCCATTTTGAACGAAAACAATAGATTTAAAATATATTTTTTATTCCACCTAGATAACCAGCTAACAATCTTTCCTATATTAATCAAATGGACTAATTTTGTTTTGCCGGGTAATAATCAATAATTAGTAGAACTGATAAAATTCAAAATAAATATATATTCCACTTATAGATATAATGACTAAAACTGGGGTGACATTCTAAAAATAAGTGGAGGCCATCTCTGTCGACCTCTGCCTATTTAACATAATTTTTGGGCTACTGGGTTAATTCAAAATTCCATATAGGTATAGGTACCTACTATATAATAGAAAAAATATTAAAATCGGTAGATTGAAATTTGCTTCCCATGTAAATTCTCACTGGAATTGAAAAATATTTGAAATTTGCAAAGGCTACAAAAATTTTAAATTGATGTCTATTACCTTGATCTTGACTGAAGAGTCAAAAAAGAGGTTATTTAGTAACTTCTTAATATGTCATCTTATAACTTGCAAGCCGTGTGGACATAGGGGCTGATATATAGAGTATTTCAAGCATGGAGTATTTCGAAAATGGATAGATAAAATGGAAATATTTTAAATATAAATATTTTCACGGGCTATCAGAATAGCTGTGGCTGTTTTTCTTTTCGTTAGCTTAGCAACGTAGTGAATCAAGGTCAAATATTGACCAATTAAAAATAAAATCCTATATAGGATCAAAAAGTTAGTCCGTTCTTTTTAATTGCAGCTCATTTAGTTGTTACGTACCTACTATTGTTTAAGACTATAACGAAAACGCAAAAAAATGTCATCTTGTTGTTATTTCTAAATTAACAAAACTTAAAGTTTAAAATAAGTTATACATCTGAATATAAAACATTCTCAGTACATAATACATTTGTCGACAGAATAAGAAATCAAATCGTGAGATTAACTTAGACAAAATTATTTCTTAAAATTTATTTTCAGTTAGTGGCACGTTAATAAAAATATCAAAGCTCCTCAATCTTTTATATAACATTGAACTATTCTGTTATAGTTTGCTAAAATTTAAAAACAAATTTAAGAAATATTGGATGATCAACATTTTTAAGTTTCAAATACAGTCAATTTTTAGTTTTCTATCAATTTACAAGTATAAATACTATATTTTGAAATATATTATTGTGGAATTTAGATAAAAAATCTTCTAAATAAAATGATACTTTAATTAAATAACACATTTTAAGAGGGCTATTAACATGTTATACTTATGACTGAAAGTCATTCAAACTTATATTTCTAAATCAATTACCTATATGAAAGAAAATTATTTTGTTATATATACTTACGGAATTCATTTTATAAGGAAACTTTAACCTTACCCGTATAGAGGGGAGAGGGGGCTCCCGTATAGAGGGGAGAGGGGGCTCCTGTATAGTGGGGAGTGGGGGCTCTCGTATTTTTGCTGTAATTTTTAAATAAAACAATTTAAAATTCTGTAATTTTCCCAAAATAAAATGTTACAACTTTTAGTGCATCCAAAGGAATGGTCACGTTACCACACATTAAAAATGCACCCATTTCTAAAACATACTTTTTGCATGTATACTATTTGTAGAATAAAGGCATGTCTCTCTCAGATATGCAAAACTCTGTTTCAGGTATTGATTAATTTCATATAATAATCCACAAAATACAATATAAAGAAGTTTTTCTTTCAAAAATTAAATAATCAAAAATATGATTAAAGTGCATATGTGTGTGTGCAAAACAGTCAAGTATGGAACGGGTTAAGGAAGGTTTTACTATCGAAGCTTGTCTATGTATGTGTAAAGATACCAATACATCTGAAGGGCTAAAATCCCAGATTCCAGCTGTTTCATATTATGAAAAATATTAAAAGAAACATTTTTATCGGCAACGGTTTATATATGAGAACGTATGTGAGGATGGCATAATAAATGGCAGATTTTGTTTTTAAAGAAGTCCCCCCAACGGTCACGGAATAATATGTTATCTAAAGTAAGTTGATGTGCATGCTCTCTACAATTCGTTTATACCACGTGTCTGTAAACATCAAAATAAGGACATCTAGAAATGTACAAATTCTTTTGCTTTCTAAATATGATTTTCAGACATTAGACGACATAAAAATTGAGAAGTATAAAATTAACAATGTATAGTAGTATAACTACATATGTATAATCGACAACATTATTTAATAAACAAGTTTTAAAACAAATTTGACGCATAAAAATGAAATATGTCAGATATTTAGATCTGCTGTCTAGCACAATTTTAATTTTTTGTTTTATGTTCTTAAAATATACTGTTATATATTTATCAATTTTATTTTGATATTTTTCCACCGAAAGAAACACTTTAAACGTGAAATAGACTTTTAAAGATATTAACTGCATTATTTGTTAGTTAAACAAGTTATTTCATTTTAAAATTCATTATAATATGTGTAGTAACACTTTAAATTTAAAAGTTAAAACAATAAAACGATTAAACAATTAGTTTATATAACTAAGTAGGAGTAAATACAGTATTTCCAATAGCTTTTATATGGCCTCACTTATATACTGTGATGTATACAAAGAAATATCTTATGACACTTGATCACTTAAAGTTGATATTATTTACTTGAATTTCGCTATATTAGAGTAATTAAATGCAACAAGTATTTCTGTATTATTATTTATCAATCTCAAGAAATTAGAATAAACAGTGTTCTTCTAAATTTGGAAGTATTTGGGTAATAATTCTTTCTTTCTCAATTGCTGGAAACATACATACAAACGATGTTCTGTCTCTTAAAACGTCATCATCAGTATCTAGGCTTTAGAAAATATAGTAATAATAAAATATTTATAGACCGCCCATAAATTATGAATATGTAAAAAAAATTCAAGCTGCTTGTAAAATTTAGTAGCCATAAATCTATTTCTGTATCTCACATGTATATCTAACTATATGTAATTGTAAGTTACCCACCTAGTACTTTTCAATGACTTAACATGTTATTCAAAACTGCATGAACTAATAAAGATCGATTGTAAAATCAGACCTAATACTAAAAACTCTGATATATATAGATAACATGGCTAGCACAAAAAGCTTATTGAGACCGTTATATGTATGTATGTATGAAGAAGCTGATTTATCTAATAAATCTTTGCTAGTAACAGATAAATTCGAATAAAATCTTAACATAAAATCAGAAAATGGGATGATGAATTAGAAATAATTAATCAATATGCTATATATATATATATCGAATATACATGCGAAACTAAGGATATCTTTGCAAACGAAACGCAAAATTTCATAATCTAAATTTCGGAAAAATGTGAATGGCTATAATCAAAAATATAAAACTTAAAAATATTTATTAGAAACTGTCAAGATGTTGATTCTTGAAAAACAATAAAAATAGAAGTATTTAAATATAGCAACACAAAAAAGATTTTAAAAATAACTAAAACATTGAAGTATTTCAAAAATATTAAAATATTTTACACAGGGAAATCTATATCTCTGATTTACCTGATTTCACTTCATTTCAGCACAAAACTATTTTCTTGCTAGATTAAACTATATGTATTTTTACAAAAGGTACTCCTTGCTTTCAAATGTTCTACTTAGTTTCAATCAACTGTTTTTGGTGAACTTTTAACATTACTTAGAATTTAAAGCTAGTGTCTTAAATTAAATACAATAAAAATGCCAAAAAAATATTTCTCACGAAACCAATAAGAAGTTCAAGTAAGACTAAGGATATATATATGTATATATTAACTGATAGCATCTCATACAATTATACTAAATTCATGAAACATGCGCGGAATAGCTTCAACACATTTTAATATATAACAGCTATTAAGCAAGATATTCTCCTCAAACATTCCTTTCTTTCATTCTAGTTTGTTTGGGAATAGAAAAAAATCTTTCTTCCTTCTATTCTTGATCCTGGTGTAGTTATAAGAGCTATTAACCAAACGAATAAAAACGCTACGCGTCGGATAGTTTTAAAATATCTCAATTAAGATTTTGAGTCCCAAGTGATCCGTGTCCCATATTGAATCTATATCCCTTCAGTTTTTCTCTGAAACCATTTTTAATGCGTGCGTTCTTAAGAGCGCCCAAACGAAGTCTCCACTGAGCTAGGCAGCACTAACCCACAACTTACTGGCCCTGAATGTGTTTTGTACCACCTCTTGGGAGACGAAGGGAGGAGAGGGAGGGGAGAAGAATTTTATCAAATCGTCAAGAAAAACGAGTCACCTTCAAGACTTCTGGTATGGCCACCGAGAAGGTGAGATAAAATCGCTCTTAAGTGGAGAATTGGAGGGAAGTCAGTTGGGTGAACTAGATGAGAAGGAAGGAAAGAACCGGGATCGTCAGCTAGAGGAATGAATTCGACGTCGCCGCAAAGGGAATCTTATCTTTCGGGAGCGTCTTGATGCGGAAGTGGTCTCAGTCTTGTAAGAAATCCTCCATTATAGCCACCCCATTCTTTGACTCCTTATATTTTTGGTGTAATAGTTATTCTCGCTATGTATGTATGTATATCTATACAGCCCGTGCCCAGACGTCAGTCTGAGAGAAGCTTTATAACTAATCCGAAAGATGAATGAAAAGAAGCATATTATACCTACTTTATTCAAGAAAGATATCTATGTCATACGTTATATTACACAGTAGGATCCATTTATTATACATATACCTAATAACTTACATCGAACCAGCTATGCATACAAATAATAACCAGGACGTTTCATTATCTGTTTAACTATGCTATCGGTATATTTTATTAATTCTTGTTCCGGTAAAGAAGACTAAATTTAAATATTATTTTCTAATTTACGGCGATACTTCCTCTTTATAGAAATATAACGAATTGTGATGGATGTTCAGATTCCTCCCTTTTTGTTGGGATAATTTTGTTCTTCGAAAAACACTTTCCTTGTATTTTTGTATTTTTACCATCTCTTCACTATATTTATGTGTAGTGGCAAAGGCATAGGTATAAACATATTTTAATTGTTTAAGAATACATACATTAGTTTAATTATTTTGTATAAAACCACACATCATTTTTACGATTTGATCATGTGAACTCTTCCCATATTAAAATAAATATATAAAATGCTTATCGTCTTATTTTTATTCATTTTCACATCTTTTTAGAGCTAGGAGTAGCTTTTTATTTTCATTATTAACAAGGAGCTATCAATTTTTATAATAAAAAATATGGTACTGTAGCTTGTATTTTATTTAAAGAGCATTATATTTTCATTTTTAATTATCATTAAGTAAATAAATATAAATTATAAGCTATAAATGCATATACATATAGGTACGGCATATAAAATATAATCATATCTACATAGATGATGATATTATTATTAGACGATGCAGTAGCATCGTAAAGCCTTTAACAAACGCGTCAGCAATTAGCTTGAGAGATGCTAACAGCTCCAATCATTAATGCCAAGGACTATAGGACTATATTTAACCGCTAATAAATTGGGATAGAATGCATTAAAAAGCTCATTTTGGTATCAGCATAATCATCAAGCGCTAAGAAGCAAAATGCACCTAATATGAACTTTTAAAAAGGTTTCTAAATACTTTTTTAAAAGTGGTCAATTTTGATGAAAAATTGTTTCTTCTTCTTATTTTTATTGTTTGTATTATTATTATTATTATTATTTTCGTAGCCATGTTGATTGATTTTGACGTTTTATCAGAAAATAATATTTTTTTAGATTAATCGCTGGAATTTTATCAATAAATGCAGTACAACAGACTTACCTATCAATATGTAACGAAATAAAAATTCAAATTTATTTAAGTATTTAAATAAAACTAACTATACACGTTAGACAGAAAATCATATGAGATTAAATCAAAATTAAACTATTTCAAAGCAAACTGAGCATTTTCGATACAGACAAAAACGAGCTCCTCAAAAGAAAAGGTTGAAATGATATTGATGATAAGAAGTATAATCATTATAAAAATTGATATAAAAAGGACGCCAAGATTTAACAAAAAATGTAAAAATTATAATGATGATACATAGTATAGCCATCGAAGAAATTGATGCAAACATGGCGCCAAGATATACTCGTTACAATACTTTCTGTTTAAAATGCATAAATGTATATATTGTAACAATTTTATCTTAGCGCTATGTTTATATCAATTTCTTCGATGGCTGAACTATGTCATCATTATAATTTTAGCATTTTGTTTTTTAAATCTTCTTATATCAATTTTTATAATGGTTGTGCTTCCCATCATCAATATCATTTCAACCTGTCTTTTAAGGAGCTCGTTTCTTGGCTTTCATTTTTGCGACGCGGTCGTTTATGTTTAGATATTATTTATATACATATATGATTAATATGTTATATTTTTCATTATATTTGATATTTTAACTAGATAATATGATATAGTACTGGTGAGTAATATTATAAATAATTTAAAGTTTATATGTTAAATTTTAATAATTTCTTCTTATATAATGCACACTATTATATACAATAGAAGTGAATATAGATTTAACTTTTAGCTTTGAAATAGATTATAGAATATCAATATCGTGGGAAAATACTTCGGGAT
>JAYRBW010092471.1:0-21077 GCA_036023295.1 Invenusta paracnida
GGAGTTGCTTATTAAAAAGTATATCACGATTCCGAAGTAAATTCTCAACAAAGGTGGTTTTTCCAGACATAGTCGGCTCTACTACATTCATGCTAGCATTATGTTGTAGGCGCAAATCCATCTCTCTTTAGTTATAAACTGGTATGTAAGCATTCTATGTTTATAAACATCAGGACATGTCTATAAACATGAAAATACAAATTTCTATATAAACTCAACCATGTTCAATACCCAAACTATGTGGGGGAAACAGCCTGAACAAGAAATCGTAGATGTGGAGGAGGATGATGACGTCGAGTCAAAATCTGAAAATATCAATGACGAGAACAATAAATTACGACACTATAAAGATGTTGCAAAGCTGGATATCAAACATTCATGTTTAATTTAATATATTCTTCAGAACAGGACAAAAGACGAAATAGATCAGGCTTCGGTATCTGATATTGAAAAATTTGTCAAGGGTAGAATGTTGGAGATTCATATTTTTATAGGTAAATGCAACAGAAATGCAACATCCACTTCTTTATACCCGCTTTAATGAATTGAAGAAGAAAATCAGTAACCGTGCTGTCTACTTTGGAGGAGGCAATAAAAGTAACTTGGTGGATCTGGAAAAACCAAGTGCATGAAACTGTTAGTGAAATAACAAGGAAGGAGGTGGGCGTTGATGAAGAGAATACAGACGAAGAGGAGAACTATACATCTGACGAGAAGAATTAATACTTATCTCTATTATGACTATGTCTTAACTATGATGATGCCTAGTTATTCGCAGATACATTTACTAATGCTTTTGCCGATATGTAAACGTTAACTGTTGTACTGTGATATCCTGCTTGTTATAACAGAATATTTGTTTCTATAGATAAACTTGTTATTTTTACTTATGGTCCTTATGGAATCATTTAAGAGTTTAGGTCATTTTTAGCATATCGGTAGGGAACTCTTAGCATACATTAAGGGATTCATTTAGGAGTTTAGCATATAAGCAGAATGAAAGAAAACGAATGCACACACTCGGGATAAACTTGTTATTTTTACTTATGGTCCTTATGGAATCATTTAAGAGTTTAGGTAATTTTTAGCATATCGGTAGGAAACTCTTAGCATACATTAAAGGATTTATTTAGGAGTTTAACATATCTTTAGGACATTTTTAGCATACCGGTAGGGAACTCTTAGCATCGTTAAGAGATTAATTTAAGAGTTTAGGATATAAGCAGAATGAAAGAAAACGAACCGACAATCTCGGGATAAACTTTTTATTTTTATTTATGGTACTTATGGAATCATTTAAGAGTTTAGTATATCTTTAGCATACCGTTAGGGAACTCTTAGCATACTTTTAGGGATTCATTTAAGAGTTTAGCATATCTTTAGGATATTTTTAGCATACCGGTAGGGAACTCTTAGCATACATTAAGCGATTCATTTAGGAGTTTAGCATATAAGCAGAATGAAAGAAAACGAACGCACATGCTCGTTTTATAATGAATACGAAGGTGCGAGTCTCTTATATACTTATACAGCAGTCTCATTGGTTAGAGTCATGTCTCGGTTTGATTGGTTGAGAGATGTGAAGGTGGGCGCCCACACCCTCCCCCCCCCCTTCCCCCTCTTTTTGTGACCGTGGCACACACTCAATACTACTTGTGTAATAAAAATGTTAATACATATATTCCTATTAATATAAAAGATTGCAAATTAGTGCTATGGATTAGCTAATGATTAATAATAATCAACGATTATTATTATTATTATTATTCTCAATAAATTAATTTAATTAAGCAAATTTAGCAGCGTCCAGCAGCCGATTAGTTATTTATCTTTACTTTATCACACAACCAAGTTTCGTCTGCCTTATTCTAATTTTAAATCATTTATAACTGTCAGAATGTACATATCATTTTTTATTTCTGTTTTTGATTTTTTAAATATAATTTTTTGATGGGAAATTTTAATTAAGCAGATATAATATTGCTTATATAAAACATTATTCAATGCATAAACATGTTACGAAATTATTTTTATATCTTCGCCATTTGTAGATATATGATTATATTTATGAATGAAACGTGTCAAATTCAATTTACAAGACTTTATAATAAAATTAAATGTTATATTCTGTTAAATTACTCGAAATAAATACTCTTTACACACACAGTGCTTCATTCAAACGGTTAAATTTGTATATATTTTAACGTTTACTGTATGCAACTTAATAGGTGTAATCTACAAATAATGTTATGAATTCAATTTATTCATAATAATATTATTTAATGATATAAAAACGTTTAATCTTCGGAACTACATACTAGCTAGTTAATATTCATCAAAACAATAATTAATTAATACTTCGTATTTTATGCATATAGGATAGATGTATTTATATTTATATGTAATTCCGAAATGTGTATAGGTTATTTATATAAAAATATTTAAATGACTCAATTACATTTATTCGCTAAAAAATTAATTGAAATCATAATATAGAAATAACTGTCTAATTAATAATTAAATTTATAGTAATAGCAATTATTGATAAAAATACTTTCGATTCATTTATATTAATTTAAAAGCAGTAATGTGAAGTTTATTGAACTTTGATTAAAAAGGTATTCCATTTAACTGATATTATAGGGCAGCTATTTGTTTCAATTTATAGCAATCCTTACTGGTTGTTACGTCAAACGTTGTTTTTCGACTAATTATTATAATCTTATAATGTATGCAATCTTATATTAAATATATCTTATATCATATCGATCGTTATAATATATATATATAGATATTCAGAGATGCTCAAATAGGATAAGATATTACGATAGTGTGTTTCTTCAATTTATAATAAACACAATTCCATGGACTACTTTAAATTATAGTAGTCCTTGCACAATTCTTTTCATACCATGCGGAAATTAACTGTGTAGAATACTTACGTGTTCATGTATACATTGAAATTAATAAAGGACAAATACAGATAAAAGCACGCGGTTATAACGTTAATACAATCATTATTAGTAAATATCCCAAACATAGTAATGAGATATGTCTTATCACATCTAAAAATACATCACAAATTGTAAGGTGTAAGATGTTTTAGTTGATTCACTCTTTTATCTTTCGTCCTAGTTTGACTGAGTGTGAAAAGAATTTATGCCATCTTAATGTAAACAACACAATAGGTATGCGTAATGCTATCACATTAGATAAAAAATTAAGAGCTCAATGTAACCACGTGACTTATAAACTTATAAACTTGACACAATATATTTTATTCACTTATTATTAGTGTATTCTTTAAGCAGGCAAAGATACTGGTGGAGTCCTTTTTTTTAGTTCATACGAAAAAAATATTCCCCAATTAATTATCATTTTTTTTATAGTTAAACCAAAGTTAAATATTTCTAACTATTCAGCAAATTTGAACAATTAAATAAATTACTGTTATATTTTACTTTTTAATAACTATTTATAATATAATGTTGCGTGTATTTTATGTTTTCATATATTAATAGAATAGCGTTATAACCTTTAATATGATATATTAAATCATATACTTACATAATAATAAGAATAATAGTTTATTTCAAGGTTCAATAATAAAAGCATATTTATACAAGCAATATACTTATAAATAAAAATTGATCACTAACACAAGAAAACAGATGCAACTACTCGTGTATCTGATTTAGTTGCTTACCTAAGCACAGTATTATTTTTGTTAATAAATATGTAAAAACTCAGAAAAAGTAAAATAAAATAACTAACAGAGGAATTAGATAAAAATTGAAATAGGTGCTTATATATACATATGTTAGAGCATTATTGTAGTTAGGTAATACATATATTTCAAGTAGAAGTTATGAATATGTAGTTAATAAATGAACTTCTGAGGATGCACATACATGAAGCAAGATTTTTTAAAGAAGTTATATATGAAGTAAGTATGAAGGAAATAATATAACTTAAATCAATCATTGAATTTAATTTAATAATTTAAATTAAATTAATCATATAAATCAATTGCTTAATAAATAATAATTATGCTTTAGAGTCGCATATATTCTCATCCTCAATGCAAAGAAGGAATTAAACAGAAGCATAATTAGTTTAAATAATAATAATGATCTCTTTATTGAGTAATTAAACAAGATAGAATTTTAATTAAGTATTCATTTGTGATCCTTATTTAATCATACCTAACACATCGTGTTATGCAGGCACCCATGTATATATAACAGTAATAAATAGGTGTAATAAAATATTGGCGCATTCATTTTTCACGTTTCTTTCTTATTATTCACAAATATAACTTATTTGATGTAATTAATGTGAAAACAACGCATTTTAAGTATACCTAATTGATTTATTATAATACATTAAATCCATAAAAAATGTTTTAATAATTATTAAAATATTTTTTATGGATTTAACAACAGAATCTATATGAAATAAATACACTCAAAGAGTCATAACAAGCCAGACGAACCCTTTTGGGTCGCTAAACATTCGACTGGCACAGCTGCCAGCCAGGGACGGGGAAATTAATTTGGGTTCCGAACTTGGGTTCGAACCCACTAACACAGACTACCATCTGTGCCAGCAGTCCAACACTCTACCTTTGGGCCACTCCGTTCTCCAAAAAGAATATTAATAACAGAGTGCGATTCGAACACCACATCTTTATTATACAGAATGAGAGCTCTACCAACTGAGCAACCTTAGACTGAGTGTTGACTTATAAGATTGTAATATCTGACGATGACCATATAGAATGACCATATACTAAAATCATGGTTTTAGATTTGGGATTTCACTTTATGCAATGATTTTCTTCCCTATAATGTCAATTTGAAATAAATATAAATGTTATAGCATAACAAGTTGTGTTGTAAAATTAACGAATACCTACATACTTTTCAATGGGTACGCATTATTTTCAAAAGGATAAGTCATAAACTGAATTTTTAAATTGAATTTTAATTAGTGATAATGAAAGTTGGTCTAGACTGAAAAATTTACAAATTTAAAAGCATAAAAGACGTCACTTTCGCTCATCAAATAAAATGTCCAATGGTAAAAGGGGAAACTTGACGCGTCTACATGGAACAATGTACAGTTTAGTCTATCTAATAAGTATTTTATTAGATTAAATAATTGATTCTTCATCATATTATTATATACTTATGAGCAACACAAAGCTACAATACAATGTTAAAAAATTTAATATTACAAATTTTAATTTATTCTTTCTGCAAGAAAACATAGTCATTTAATGAATTAGTTACAGAAGTTAATAATTTAGATATAAAACATAAAAATCACTGAGCAATTGTAGACTGACATATTGAACTATAGTTTATTTTACAAATAAAATGAACACAAAACAAAAACAAACAACTACGAAATAATATAATTTACAAATTTAAATTGAATACGCTAACAAATTAATTATATAAAATTAATAATTTAGATATAAAACTTAAAAATCACTAGCAATTGTAGACTGACATATTGAACTATAGTTTATTTTACAAATAAAATGAATACAAAACAAAAACAGACAACTATGAAATAATATAATTTACAAATTTAAATTGAATACGCTAACAAATTAATTATATAAAATACTAATACTTAATAGCGTTAAAAGAAGTAACATACTAAAGCACACCGAGAAACTATTATTGAATACATATAAAAATATATGAAACTTTGGTGCATGATAATATATCCTATAAATAAGATCTACTTGAAGGATCTAGGGATACCAACACATCACAACACAGATATCTTCACAATTCAAACAAACGTATATCTTCTTAAAATAATATGTTTGAGTATTATATCTCTCTTTCCTTCAAATGATAATGTTTTCACTAAGCTCTTTCCTGAAATTTTAAATATATATACTATGTTAAATGAGAAATAAATAATTATACTATTAAAAATATATATAATATATAAACTTTTTATAAACATAAATTTTCTTTGTATATTTTACTTTAGTTATTTTTGACAGCATTATGCTGTATGTAAGTTTTAAACCATGACATATATGTATATGTATTTGTTAATTTCTTTTTAATAATAAAATAAAATTAAAACTTAATTTAAACCTATTAATATTGTTAGACTTATTTAGGAATAAAATTATAAAATAAAAATTCTAATATAGGGGTGTAAGTAAATGGCCAGAAATAATTTTGTAGATAAATAATCATAAAGTTGCCTCAATTTCATTGAGTCAAAACAGTATTTTCGAAATATAATACTCAAAACTCTTATCTTGATATAATTGAGACGCAAAAAAGCTGTGTATTAAAGTAATTAAATCTTTCTAGTATGATACGTCTATATTTTTATTAAAAAATCAATTAAGGATTCCTCTTTAATCTCATTATTTAAATTAATGCCTTTATATTCACATATGTTTAGTTAAAAAGAGCAAGGATATTATAATATCAAGTATAAAATCGCAAGAGAAAAATATCGTTCTAAAATCCACAGAATTCTGAAGAATTACTTTATTCGAATTATTATTTTCTGTTAAAAGAAAATAGTCTCATTTCGAACATTACTAATCTTTATTTTATTTTTTATTGTGAACCTGCTAAAAGCAAATAATCAAAACTCGATCAAAGCATGTTAATTTTAATTGTGATCTTACGTTTAATTTCAATGTAATATTACAGTTCAAAACGGGATGAATAGGTGTCTCAATTTGATCTCGGATATTGTTATATTGATTTTCAATTTTACATTGTGAAAAGCAAGCATATTATTATGTAATTATATAATTATAATTGTATTATAATTAAATACGATTGACTGATTTGGAAATAAAAAACCTTTATTATTATGTAATTAAAAAACAAGTTTGACATAAATATGTTTCAACTATGTTTACACATTCGAGAGCGTAAGACACTTGGACTATTCTGACTAAGAAAAATTCATGATTAATTTATTATCTGAATTTCAATATAAATATTGATGATCTTATTTCAATCCAATATTTCTATATAGCAGGAACTTTATTGTGTATCGATAGAATCTCTTCTGGGATATAATTTCGATAACGTGGAAAAACTTGAAATATTTTGAAACATTTGAAACATTTGAAAAAAATATTACCTTATTCTGTAAGGTAATGTCATATAATAATCATAATATGTTTATATAAACTAGTCAAAACAGAATTTGTAGGCTTTATATATTAAATCTACCTAAATATACAAGGGTAATAATATTCTAATATTTTCTATTTATTCTACCTAAGTAACAGTTAAAACAATTATAACTTTTTTACAGATGTCTATACGTTTCTAACGACTTCATTAAATTTATATTGTTATAAAAAACTACAAATTTGAAAACAATTTCATGAGCATTACTTTACAAGAATACAATTAATGTTCTAAAATAAGACTTTCAATTACTTAAGTCAAAGAAAAATCAGCAGTATATATGTATTTAATTAAATTTTAAATTTAAATTTTTTTTAATTAAGGCAATACATTTTATTTTTGAAATGCATTGGACTTTTTGTCGTCTCATATTTGACTATATTTTTTGTCTCATGATTGAATGCAAATTTTTAAACAATTCTATTTCGAATCAAATGATGTCATAATATTTTAATTTATTATTTTAAGCTTTCCAGTTAATAAATAACTAATAATGTATTTAACAAAAGGGTCACCACTCACAAATTTATACTAGAGGCTAAAATAGACTAAAAAATAAAATTATATATAGGTATGTACAGTTAAAATTTTAATCATATATATATTAGGAAAAAATATATTAAAGTTTCAAATACTTACCAGAGTTTAAAACATATTTTTCCAGTTTTCAAATGATAAATTAGTTGAATGACATACATATATACATTTCAAAATAACATTTTACAGCAGTTGTATGTATATAAACAGCGATAGTTAGATTTAATGTTTAATAGTACTTATTATTTATTAATATTATACAACCATATTGAAACATATACATATATCAACAGTTCTCAATCGTTTAATGTTATTAAACCTATGATTAATTGGGAATCCATTTTACATAAAGAACACAACAATTGGATTCATTATTTAAAAAAAACTGTAAATCCTTTTCGTTTCTAGTTATAACGTTAATTTAGTTTTTAAATAAGTGTGTGCGATAATGAAACTTTGAAATGTATATGGATATATAGATTAAAATATATACATAATAAAATTAGTTGCAGATTATAATATATTAAATTTAGCATGTCAGGAAAGCATGCATTGAATAGATGGCGTAACATTAAAACTAATACTAAGATAATTATCTTATTATATTTTTTTTTAATTCTCAATTGTAATACTGTATTAACTATGAAATAAAAAAGGAAATAGTTATTTATTTATTTTAATTTTAGAAAGTGTATTTAAAAGACAGAACTGTCGTAACCTTTAATTGATTATAGAAAATTTAAAATAATAGTTGCCGATATTTGGAGCGGTATTTCTTATTTACGCGTGTATTTCAAGTGTTTTTTCAACTGTTACTTACCTCGATCGTGCAGTAGTTAGCATATATAACTACCAAGTTGGCGTTCCGAGTTCGACTCCGGCTCGTCATACGATTTTAATAATCAGTGTCTTTCTTCAATGGCCTTAGCGGTGACACTTCGGGTAGACTATACTCTCTACTTGGAGTACCATAAAAAAGTGGGTAGTTCAGTAGTGGATGTATGTGTGGACTACCCACACTTGGAAAAATCATTCACTCCCGCTATCAACTGTGATAGCTAAGTGATTAGCGGTATAATACCTGTTTGACTAGTAATGGAATCCCAATCGGTCTACCAGCGGCCTTTCCACTGGCCGGGAGGTTCCGTTAAAAAATTAACTTAAAATAATTTCTTGGTCGAGTAATGCGTAGAATAATGGCTGGAATGTTGCAGCATTTTAAGGATTACTGGATGTTTGCTTGTGATAACATTTATTTTCAACTCTCAGTTCTAACAAATGAATTTGCATACAGTTAGTTGATGCTAAATATTTTCATGTTTCTGATAGACTTAACAAAAACAAAAAATACTACCAACATTCAGACTTAATTTATACATTGCAAACAAGTAACCTGTCAGAAATCAAATGGGAATGTTTAAATAATAAACTGTGCTTTAAAATATATCAAGTTGTTTTAAAAAACATGCCAAGGGATGACAGCTAAGAACATGTATAATGACTCACTGTTTTATTCCAAGGTTCTAAGGTATGATATACTGTTACAAGGACTACTCTAAGATTCACTTAAAGTATTCCATGTACTGATCTAGTATACATAAATATTATTTGGTTGGGAATGTTTTAATTTATTCAAAAAACAGATGGTATGAACCAAGTATAAATTGAAGGTGATACTTGAGAGGCAAATAATATTATACGAGCAGAAAATAGTCAAAACATCATGCTCTAAATTTTTCTACCTATAAAAAGAAAACCATTTATGTTAAATGCAATAAACTTTAGGATAAAAGCGGTTTTAGTAGTAAAATGTATTATCATTACAACCAAATTATTATAATATTATTATACGCAGTGCAGTTAAATAATAAAACGGCCGCAGTACTAAAAACTAATGTTTCTTTGCTTGTATTCTCCCTTCTCTATAATAATGAGTGTTGGTCAATGTTCTATGAATATAATATAATAGAATGCAATAATATTAATATAAATATTAATTTATCTATATTATAATGTAGAGTTTCCTGTCATCATTTTCTGTAGTTTTTTATTAGAGCAATGGTGACCGATTTATTTTAGAGATTAACATAACACTTAATAACATTTCGTAATATAATAACAAAATGTCTACAGATTTATTCCATTGACAAAAAGTGAGCAACAACAAGGCACAAAGCGTTTATTATTTCGTTATATATTTATAAGAAGCTGAATATTAAAGACAATGTGATTTTAAGGGAGCGTCCATTTTATCATTATTTGACTTGAAATGGCTTTGTTGCCGTCATATTGTAAAGAATGATTGGAACATACATAGATCCTGCAAATAATCCAAAAGGTAAATTAATTATTTATCTTAATTGAAATTTATAAAATCCTATTTCTATTTTAGTTAATTAAATCATATTGTAGTATTCAAAGCAAATGTAATAAAATTTCGATTTATATTAGATAGAAGGTCTCCCTACTGCATTTTGCTGTGATTTTTAAATGAGAAAATGAAGCATTATTAACTTCTGTGACTTTTCTTACAGTAATAAGAAAATTATGATATATTCTCTATAATGCACCCAAAGGTGTATGTATAACTGTGCCCTAAAAATGCATCTCTTTGACAAAAATAAGTGAAACGTACTTTTTTTAAAATGCATACTTGCTCTAAATCAATCCTATTCTGATTCGGGTATTCTTCAATGTCATATAATAAATCATATCGTTCAATATAAATTATATTTATTACAAAAAATTGAAAAAAATTAAAATATAATTAATTTTTCAAAAAGTATGAATATAAATATTTATATGTTATTCATTATCTTGTTATAAAAAATTATTATTGCTTATTTTTTCAATTGAATATGTTACAACTAACTTTTCAGTGGTTTTGCGTAGTTAATATATATAAATGTGAAGTTTAATAACTCTAATTCGTTTTGAAATTTTAAAATTTATGATTTTGGAAGCGTAGAACTGCCCAGGTGTGGATAGATTTAAAATAATTATGAGTTTTAAAACATTCTAGCTATGCGTTAAATTTGCATAAATTTTACTCTATTGAACGAAACTAAATTAGAAGGGTTTTTGAAATGAAGAAAGGAGTAATAATAAAAATTATATGAAGAGGTGAAAGCAAGAAAGAAGAAACTTTAATATCTGTTTAGCTGAGTTTAATTTTTCAAACACAAGGTTAGACTGTGCCTACATCTTACGAAATTCATCAATATAAACTATAAACAAGACATAGTAATGGATTTTTAAGCGACCCATATTATTGACCCAACAACGTTTCCACTGTTTAATCGAAAACTAAGTCATGTAAAGCATTCATAAACACACTTTATTTTTAGTAGCCATAGCAATTTAATTTTATGATAAATGTGTATTGTTTTAACAAAGTGATTTCGTCTAACAACCAACTCGACAAACTTTTTCAATTGAAAACCATTTTAACTTGTCCTCTCATTTAGATTGCAATATCGATTTATGCATTGCTAGGTTGCCTTTCTAACAACACATACCTATTATAAGACAAAAATGAATACTTGTAATATGTTAAATTATTATTTTAATATTTAAATCCAACTTTACGAATGTGTGAGTGTGCTTAAGCCAGCTTAAGCTTAGAATAGTTTTGCCACAGACATGTTTTTTCTCGAGAAATGTTGACACAATTGACTTTAAGGCTAATGGATTGAACTAAGTTTCAACTAAACCAAGCAAAGCGAGACATCGAAATGGCCTCATAATTAATGTATTTATGTCTCCAATTTAAAATAATAATTAAGGACAATAATAACTACATACATAAATCAAGTATTGCTTATTTTTACTTATTGAATAATTTTGTTAATCATGTAAATCGTATTTATTTTGAATGTATATTATTTAAATGTGTTCCGGGGATTTGATAAGTACACAAACGTTGTTTTAGGATTTTTAATGGGGGGGGGGCTTATTCATTGTAGTCTATAAAGGCTTTCAACCAAATTATTATTTAACTTAATGTATCTCATTTAATTATTTAAATAGATTAAAAGACAATTTTAAATAAGACAAGATATAAAGAAATTCTACCTTTTGACGAGTAATATAAATAGTCTACATATTATATTATAGAGGGTACTAAATAAGACAAGCTATAAAGAAATTCTACCTTTTGACAATATAAACACGTTGTTTAAACATGTTTCAGTGAACTCAAACAGTATTTATGAAGCAAGAGAAATTATAATTGTCCTTGAAAATATAACGAATTCATCACATTTCGTTACCAAGGTAACTAAAATAATTATATTCATGTACTCATAAATAGCTATATGAATGTCATTTCGCAAGATTTGTACATCATTATTTTTAACTACATATTATATACCTAAATGTTCGTATACATTTAATTTACTTTTTATTATTCCATATATATGAAATATAACAATTAAACATTTCTAAATACATTGAATAAAAATTTTAAAACAGATAATATTTTGCACTTATCTGATTGTATAGTAATTTCACAGACAAACTTTTAACATTTATTTTGAACCTTAAATACTGAACTTATAGATTTTGGTTATTTTCGAAATAAGTAAGCTTCATTTCTATCTTTACTTGCAATTAATACACTTACTGCATTTTATAATATGCGAATGATATATATTCTTTGATAACACAAATCGAAAATTAAATATCATTTTCCAAATCATTGCGAATATTAGTACATAATTATATATCATCAATATATTTATAGAAAATAGCCTAACATAATATCCAGTCCAATTTGTGTTTATACTTTTATGAAAAGTGATACAATAATTAATAATTGTTCATAAGAAGCACAAAAGAAGAAGAAGGATGTGACAATCTAACTATAAATTAGTGGAATGCATATTTGAGTTCACGTTTTAGTTAAATAAAGATGCATATCCGATTAGACCGAACCTGGTCTTATTTAAGTGGAATGAATCATGACATATTGACAATAAGACAGCTATCAATTTGTTATGGCTTTAACATACCTGTTCAGTGATCCAATTTTGAAAATAAATTTAAACCTCTCCTTATAATAATGCTTATCAATATAGGTACTGCTAAATATTTGATGCATATAGTAAGTATGTTAAATTTATTTATGATCAGTGAATGTGTGTTATTTCATTTCGCCTAGTCTAAAATCACCTATTGCATTTTTGTTAGGTACATTTTGCTTAGTTTAAAGAAAAAGGACAAAGGGACAACAAAGTGAACACAAAAGATAAGTAAGTTTACAAAGACATAGAGTGTAACACACTCGACACAGCGATAATTAAAATTAATAAATTGAATAATACTTTAACAGTAATAATAATAATATTCAGTTTTTATAAAAATTAATAAGAAATATGATAAAATATAAGAAGGCACGAATCTAGTATTTTTATGTGATGAAAGTTTTAAATATTAAGCAAATTAATATAAAATATTAAAAAATGTATAAATTGTAATAATCAATAATCTTTTATTCATGCGCAATACCACCAAATACTCATGAAAAGCAGTTTAATTTAAATTACTTTGAAATGATAATTGTAACAAAAAATTAAATAATGACTGCATTTGTATATATGTTCAATGCTTACAATAATTATAAATATGTTACATTAAACGCATCTACAAATATTTTCGTAAAATGAATAATTTAGTATTACAGGTGGAATGCACAATTTAATGCAAACTATTATATCTCTTATCTTTATATATGACTAACTAAAAAAATATTGTTCAGCATTGATATATGTATAAAGGAATTATCTATAAAACTAGAAAACATTACTTTCTTCTTCTTCTAGAAACTTATTCATTATAGAAATATCACACTTCCATTGACCCTTGAAATTTTCGATAGTCTATGCATATTTTCTTCAAAAAGGAGTATAACTCTCAATCTCTTATTAGTATGATGCCTGTAGTGTACTCTATTCCTTAATTACAAGTTTAACTTTGTAAAAAACTATTTTTAAATATTTATATATGTTTTATTAACTTATACGTAGGTGTGTGTATCACTATTTTTGTATCCTATTATTACTGTTGATTTTATCAATGGACAACAAAATGGGAAATTTTATATTTTAATTTTGTATTTATCAATACAGAATTATTCTTAACAATATGTACATTGCTTTATCGTATAATTCTGCAAAAATATTTATCAACCAATTTTTTTTAATTACCTTTGTATATGACTTTTTTCCTTATATTTTATATGTATTTTACTCAATTTATGTGTTACTCAATATTTAATGCATTAGTCATAAAGCTTTTGATGCATTTATGATATATACGTTTTATTTTAAATTAATATGTATTTAATTAAAGAATCAAAAACTAATATCTATTTTATACGATTTGATTTAACGACACCATTATTTTTTTACATTTGAAGTTGCGAAAATAATATGATAGTAAGTATTTTGGATGTGTTTTTTATATGTTTTTGTCTTAAAATTGTTACATTGTTCTAGTTTTAAGACAAATGTAAGCAACCTACTTATTTAATGTTATTTAATAAAAATGTATTTTACGAAATATATATGAAATGATAAGTCAATATTTCTATCAGTTTCCTTAGTTATGCATATATTTTTCTGAATGTATTGCAAATACAAGGGCAAAGTGTATGTCTATACTTTAATACTAATAATATTAGATATTAATAGCATTTACATAATACTATGCACAAATGCTATTCCGTACATAGTAAATAAAGTATTTAACAAAGAGGCAAATCCACTGCCTCTATATTAATCATTTTAGTTTAATTGGCAACTTCCTTCAATATAGAGTATTTGTTATCTTATTATTATTACTGAAAGACACCCTATTTTATTTACGTTATATTTATTTTCCTAATCAAATAATATAATTTCTTAATATTAAATTACGCCTATAACGAATTGTCATATGTTTTCTTTTGTTTTCATGTTGGAGATACAAAGTGGAAAAATTTATGTTGAAATATATTATTTGGAAGAGTTTTTAATCAATTTAAAATGTATTATGAAATTACGTACAATAGCTAATTAACAGTTTATTAACAATGAAGAAATATACACGATAAGTAAGATAGAGCTATTTTTATTCAGAGAGCCGCTACAATTTAAGATTTTAATCTAGGTCTATTATTTTTTCAATCTTTCATAAATTCATTCAACAATCGTTATTATTATTTTTAATCAAATATTCTTTTAACTAAAATAATGTCTTTGCTACAATTCTATGTTTCATTTAAACTATTTAACAGTACACACATATTTTCCTAAAAGCAAATTATCGAATAGGAATATTTACCTAAAAATTGAATAATTAACAGTACACCTACAGACAACAGACAACAGTTATACACAGAACTCGAGTAATGACACTACAGATATTGTTATTGATTTATTTGTTAATTACTTCCGTATTCTCGCTAAAGGTTCATCTAAGTACGAACTACTAAAAAAGGAAGCTACTCTAATCGTATTAAATAAACTATAGAATTGAACTCGCTAATTGATTCTGGGAAACTTTTATTGTTGTAACATTGAATCAGAATGATTAATTTCTTAGACTTTAACATACTCTGTACTCTATGCTCTGATCCTGCACTCTGCGTAAGTACTATAAATTTGTATTTAACTACTAATAATTTTATAACTGGCCAGTAGATTTAATTACTTTACAAAACTAAAATAAAATCATTACAAATTGCATTTGTTAATAGCGCAACATGTTTCACTGCAACCAACAGCATCATCAAGGCCACTTCATCCAACCTCCTCGCGGTGTTACGTGAAATTCCAGGACGAGCTTCTTCGAGTGGGATATGAATGGATGTACCATAGAATATCAACAAACTCTACCACAAATAACAGATTTTTGCTAACCAGAGGTGCATACCCGGCAAGGTACCTCTGGTTTCGAATGATTAGAGCCGGCGACATAAAAGAATACCCAGACCCCAATACCTGTCAACAATGCAAAGCAACTATTAGAAGTAACACCACCCTCAAGATATGCAAAGGCTGCAATGAAAAATGCCATGCCAGCTGCATCGGTATTTTGAGATACCAATTGGAAAAAACTGCAGCCTTCATATGCCACACCTGTACGGGGATAACTCTGGAAGAATCACAGAGAACTCCTAGTTCGATAGATTGGAAAGGAAATAAATGCTCACAATGCTATGGTCTGCTGAGAAGCGCAGCCCAGGAATACAAAGTGTGTAAGAAACGAGTCTATAAAAAATACATAAGAATCAGCAGCAGAGTTTTGGCTGATCTCAGGACAAAAATTATTACTGGAAATGCGAAGAGTGTACCGACATCAAAGAAAGAAAGGCTATAACCAACAAAACCCCAACGGCGAAGGCTAATATGGTTAGTCTCATTCCGAAAGGAGGAAAAGAGTGTACTCTCAAAATTCGCCAATGAAATTTTGACCACCTCCATACGAAGATTCAAAAGCTCAAAACCAACCTCAAGAATCTCAAAATTGACATAGCTATAATTCATGGGAGTAAACTTAGGAAAGAGGACAAATTCAGTGGATTCTGTGGATACAACATCATACCCGGAAGGAAAGAAAAAAGATAATATGTCCAGAACTCTAAGAAAGGGGACCTCCTCACCATTATCAAAAAAGGTATTCGATTCCATGCCAGTACATAGACACTCAAAGACAAAACCTCCGAAATCCAAACTACCCAGATATGGTTGAACAACAAAAAACTCAACATACTTAATATACATATATATTACACCACACAATAGTTAAGGCAATAATGAAGAAGCTATTCTATGAACCACACAGAAACTTCCGAGTACAGATGACTGGATTACAGGAGGAGACATCAACGCCCACCATAAATCTAAGGACAACATAGTCAATAGATTCACTAGAGGTACCAATATCGCCAGCTGGGTAGACGACCACGACATGATAATCCTGAACGGCGGAGAGATAACCAGACTAGAACGAGGCACAAACTGCAAGTCTACACCGGGCATTACGATATGTCACGAATATCTGGAAATCCACCTCAAATAGTATACCAAGACCACCATGAACTCCTACAACATACCGATCATTATTGAACTTAGCTCGAACATCAAACCAGAGAAAAACAGACCCAGAATGGTCTGGGATTGGAACAAAGCAGATTTGGAACAAATTCAACAAAGAAATATTACTAGTAAAGCCTTAACATTGACCTAACTAATCAATCGACAGGAGAAACAGAAAAACCTGGATAAAGTTGATCCTCAAAGTTGCCTATAACCATATCGGAATCAAGAAACTAGGAACCCGAAAAGAGGAATTCAAACAAAACATCGAAAAAAGAGATAAGCTGAAAGAAGCTAACGATATCAACTGGGAAAACATAAGACAAATAGATAAAATCATCAAAAGACAAGACGAAAATCGCTAAAGGACAAAAAGGACAAAAAGGACAAAAAGGCTCCAAATATAACAATTTTAAAAAGATGTGTGAGCTTCGGAAGTCTCTCAGAGGAGGGAAGAGTAGCAACAAACCTGATCGCATTCTCTTGCACAAAGGAAAAGGTTGCACATCTAAACAAAAGAAAGCGAGTGCCTTCATATCCGAATACGCAGAAGTTAGCAACCTGAAGATACCGAAAGACAACAAAGACACTAAAAATATAAACAACAGAAAAATCAATATCATAAAGAGAAATAACAGGGAGGAATACCAAGACACATGGAGCTATCTGGAGCCATCAACGACATGGATGGAAACAAGGCAGGGAGGAAGACCAAGAAACATGGAGCTATCTGGAGCCATTAACGACATGGATGGAAACAAGGCAGCTGGATCCGACCATATCCACTCCAGACCACCGAAAAACCTAAAACCTCTCGGAAATAGCAAGAGAAACACTGTCTACCCTCAACAAATCGTCCATCCATGACAAGGTACCATAAAATTGGCGAAAGGGAAAAATAATACCAATCCTCAAAAAAGATTAAGCACCCGAGAACATCTCATCATACAGACCCATATGCTTAATATCGTGCATAGGAAAACTGATCGAACGAATACTCAATAAAAGAATTATGTACATCCTCGAGACGAAGAAACTGCTTAATAACATTAAGTCAGGATTCAGATCGTGCAGAACGGGCGAAGACCAGCTAATCAGACTATCTAGATAAATCAGCGACGGGTTCCACAACAGAGAAAAAACTGTCTTATGCCTCCTCGACTATACCACGGTGTATGATAAGGTCTGGCGAGAAGGCCTCCTTATGAAACTCTGTAACACGTATCAGTCCTAAAACCATACTATGGATCCAGCAATGGCTGAGCAACAGACTAGCTTGTGTGCAATATGATGGAAGTAAAGGGAAAGCGAAGACCTTCAGACAGGGCCTCCCCCAATGAGAAGTTCTGTCACCAACCCTCTTCCTAATATACAATATATACATCAACGACGTCACCGGGAACCTAAACGAAGAATGTAACCTAAACCTCTTTGCCGACGACATCGCAGTGTTGACCACTAACAAGAGCGTCGACAAAGCGACAGAAATCGTCCAAAGAGTCATCTCCATAATTCACCTATGTTGCAAAAAATGGTTAGTGATATTGAGCATTGAGAAATTTGAAGTCAGCCCTTTCTTTCTAGATGCCAAACAAGCTAAGCTAGAACCAGTCACCACAATAGAAGGCACGAAACTTAAATATAACTATTACCAACCATTACCCTACTTTCCTCGGGATCATGTACGACACAAGACTCACCTTCGGTGAACACGTCAGAAGAGTCGTGGATGAAACCAGGAAGAGCATCAATATCATCGATGTAGTGACCAGTACATAATAGGTATTCCGGAAAGACTTGCTCAGAACCACTTACATCGCGATGTGCCTATCTAAGATTAAATACGGAAGCCCAGCGTGGACACCTTGGATGGGGAAAACAGACATGAACAAATTCGATAGCCTCTAACTTGGAGAATCGAACTGAGTGAAGAAGAGATTTGCAGAGTGTCCAGGGAAGCTCCTGAAGCAACACATCACTTTATGTTCCACTGCTTCAGTCTAGATTGGAAGAGAAAACTTGAGGAGATTCACAAGATCAGTCACCTTACTTAGAATGCTGGGAATTGTGACAAGATTTAGAGAGTATTTAAATCAGATTGTAGGGTAAATCCAACAAACAGCAACAGCATCATCAGGTCAACCCAATTTTTGAGACTACCTATACATTAGTGGATTTATACAATATACTATATTAGAAACTGAACAATATACAATAGTATATAAATACTAGTGAACAAAATACAGAAATTAATTAAACGGTGCCTACAGTGCTTATATATGCCTACTAATGTAGTCTCATAAATTCTGTTTACCTGATGATGTTGATGGTTATTGAACCATCAACATCATGTAGAGCGAAACATATTGAGCTATTATTAAATGTTATTTTTATAATTTTAGGTTATATCCATATATATTTGTTTCACTTTATACAATTATATAGATAGGCAGGGCCGTAGGTAAGTTTCATAATCTGGGGGTGCTGAGTTTAAAAGCCGCCATTTACAAAAAGTTACGATCTCATATTATGAAACAATATATTCAATTTTGTAAGAGAATTCCCTAACATAGGAGTGACTTATAACATCTTTTAACGTCTTATATATTATAGGTATCATTCTTATTTTGCTGCAAATATCTTCTCGTCCATATTTATTCATCGAATAGTTCACTATACATAATATGTAAAATAATGGCAAGTACATACTAATAATATTGTTTATATTTAAAGTAACTTGTACATAATATAATATAGTTGATACATAAGATTATCATACAATTATCATATAATTACAAAGAAATGCTGTAATTAATTAGTAAATTAAGAATTGTTAAAACCTTCCGAAAATCTTAAATCTACTTGAATTTCGACTCATAAATTCATTTGCGATTTCTGTCTTGTCAATTAAATCAGTTAACTCCTTATGAATATATAGCAATAAACACTTGGAAATATAAGAAAGGATATATTGTCAGAAGTGACAAGTAGCCAATAATTTTGTCCTTTAAGGGAATTCCCGCATACAGTATAACTTAGTCAACCAATCAAATGATTGGTTGACAGATTGAATTGTTGGTACTTTACGGTAACGGAGGAAAGCCAATTAAGCGCGATATATTAGCAGATACTAAATTTATAGTTCCAATAGCCCACAATAATAAAATTGTACAGTTCACAAAATGTTTATATAACTGGTAATACGAGTACATGAACTAAATATAGACAATGTCATACATTCGTTTTGCTAACAATAGAAATATATTAAAAAATAACATGAGACAACATAATTCAATATATCTACTAGTACTACTGGTACTACAAGTAGAATAAAATTTAAGAGAATTGTACCGATTTGTCTATATCAATAAACCGGATACGAGAAACACAATTTTCTACCCCAAATTAAAATGAGTTAATATTATAGGTAAGGGAAACTTTTTCAATTGAATAAAGGCGCCTTAATAAGCAAATATAAAAATTAATTTAATACGCATAAGGCGCGGGGTGCTAAAGCACCCCAGCACAGCCCTTGTCTACGGCCTTGCTAAGTATAATAACATGAGCACTTTAACATTTAAATGAAAGCTGAAGCGTAAAATTGTATGTTTTGAATATATTGGTTTGAGTCTGTTATGGTAACTTTTACAAATATTAATTATATTTATTTATTTAAATAGTTTCACATAAAATTCAAATCTTAGTGAACATTTTTAAGTGCGACTATTTACCATATTTGTATATTTGTATATGATATATCTTAACAATATATTGCATTAAATATAAACATATTAATGTTTGTTATGATAGTCAGCTATCACGGAAAATCACAAAAAGGCCTCAATGAAATAATTATCCATACCAGTCTATTTAACGCAGCCAGGTACCAAGGGGGGGGGCTAATTCGTCCTCCCCCTATTGAAATCTACTGTAGGAGTGTACTATAGTGATGAAAATTGGCACCCAATTAAATCAAAATGATCTACAGATGACTTTGCATATAAAAAATTTCTTTTAAAAAATAAAAAGTTACTGCTAATTTAATTTTTAAAGTATATATATAGAAAAAGTGAAATTTTGTTTCCTATTTCTCAATTTTAATGGAAATAATTAATTATATAATAAAGTACTGAGAATCTGAATATAATAGTGCGTATTGGTGGTTCATTGTGTATTATCAATGAAAAAGATTTCACTAATATCCACCCCGATTTTATACATTTTGTTGTTTTCACTTATAATTAGATGAACTAAAATATATGGG